>JAZBHA010000499.1:9898-25584 GCA_037464855.1 Iselma pallidipennis | reverse complement strand
ATCAAATTCGCTTTATAGCGTATTGATTTTTGCCAGACAATAAAAATAGAACGTTAATAAATAGGTAGAGAATTTAAATACAATAATCGGCGGCAAGAGCTTTGATTAAAATTTTTGTACTAGATTTTTTTAAAGAAAAACCTAAAAAAAAAAAAATAATTTTTCCATTCATATCTACTCGTTCTGATGGTGTGTGATATTATTTTCTAATTAAATTTTTAATAATAGAACATTATCAGATTCTGGTAGTTGTTTGGTGTGTGATGAACGTTGGATACATTGAGGGAATTTTCAAAAATGTCTAAAACCATCAACGCGTATCGGATGTAAGTTGTGATTTTTTTTTTTTAATAAAAGAAAAAGTATTGATGCTTTCTCTAGAGATTGTCGCTTGTGTTCGTTTTTTTTAAAAATTGATTCTGGCTGCTTTGAGAGTCTTTTGTTGTCTAAAGGTTTTCCGCCTTTTTTTGTGGTTGTTATAATAAAATTAGGTATTATCAACCTTGACTGTTATACAATCAATTTCGCGTGCTTTATGATAACGCAAAAAAAAACAAATCACTAACAATAATAATGTAATTATACTATTTGCGTGTTTGTTTGTTTGTGGTGATTTTTTCCACACAAAAAAAATACTAGAATTATCTAGGAGTATTTTATTAATTATTATCTTTTTGGTTTTCAGTAAAAAGATTGAAAGTCTTGGCAAGATGACTGCAATGACACAAGAAGAGATTGTTTCAGCTGTACGTACAGTTGCTCAAGGCTTGGAAGCATTACGTTCCGAACATGCTGGTATTTTACATGGTCTACATGAAGCACCTGATCCTGTAGCTAATGAACGAGCTGGTCTAGTACAACAAAGTGCCGAAATGATTGAACTAGGATTGGGTGAAGCACAAGTATGTTGTTTTATTAGAATTTTCTCCTATTAAGTTTGCATGTCAGTAATTATTAATAATATAATCTTTCTATAAGTACGGTTTATTGAATAGATTGTGGGGGTCAGAAAGAGAAAGAGAGAATACTTTCATTGATCGTGAAAGCTGTATGTAGTAGGAACGGAACTATCGTTGATGAGTCATATTCAGTTGGTGAACGGGGGAGACCTTAGCCAACACACAACAATACAGATCGATAATGATAAATATAATGAAGTATATAGTTGTATTTTAAAAAAGGAAAAGGGGGACACCATAATGAACATTTCACTTGATTAATTTGTTATTTTAAAATTTTCAAATAATAATAATAATAATAATAATTATATTGTTTAACTTTCTATTTAATTTTATGTTATTCTAATCATTTATCTATTTCCGGTGATTGAATGTAATTTCCGTTTCATTCTATTTAAAATCAGGTCTTTGTGTAATTCAATTACAAATAGAACCTGAATTCCTATAATGGACAAGTCATGTTAGTTCAACGGTTCTAATAATTATTATTAATATTACTAAGTTTTTCATAGTCCAACTTGATAGGTTTCCTAATAATCAGGACCGGACTCCGGGGGGAACAAACTTCCGTTTCAGATCATTGCCCATATTTTGCGCGAAAACATGCAAATATAAAAGACTACCAGTAGTCTTCAAAGCCAGGTTGGCACTTGGTGAAATCCCTAAAACTTCCTAAATCGTTTAATAAATATAATTTGAATGAATGAATTGTCTTGTTATAGTTTCAAATATAAATTGGTAATGAATATAATTTGTTGTTTAGGTGATAATGGCATTAGCAAATCATTTACAATTAATTGAGGCTGAAAAACAGAAATTACGTACTCAAGTGCGACGTTTATGTCAAGAGAATGCTTGGTTACGTGATGAATTAGCATCAACACAACAACGTTTACAAGCTAGTGAACAAACTGTTGCCCAATTAGAAGAAGAGAAACGTCATCTAGAATTTATGAATTCTGTTAGTAAATATGATCAAGATGTTAATAATGATGATAATACAAGTGAACATTCAAGAAATGAAAAACCCGATCCAGTTGTTGATCTATTTCCAGATGATGATAATGACGAGCGAAATAGTAATATTATTGATTTTTTTATATTTTTGGGGGGGTTTAATTTTGTGTGGTTGTAGATATGTCTCCAACACCACCAAATCAATTGCAATTATCCCAACAAGTGAATGCCGGTTATGAGATACCAGCACGTTTACGTACATTACATAATTTGGTAATACAATATGCATCACAGGGACGTTATGAAGTGGCTGTGCCATTATGTAAACAAGCATTAGAAGATTTAGAAAAAACAAGTGGTCATGATCATCCTGATGTTGCAACAATGTTAAATATATTAGCATTAGTATATAGAGATCAAAATAAATATAAAGAAGCTGCTAATTTATTAAATGATGCATTAGCTATTAGAGAAAAAACATTAGGTGAAAATCATCCAGCTGTTGCAGCTACATTAAATAATTTAGCTGTATTATATGGTAAACGTGGTAAATATAAAGAAGCTGAACCATTATGTAAACGTGCATTAGATATAAGAGAAAAAGTATTAGGTAAAGATCATCCGGATGTTGCTAAACAATTAAATAATCTTGCATTACTTTGCCAAAATCAGGTAAGTTTGCCCAATAGATTTATCAATATTTTTTTAACTAAATCACTTTAATCCAAAGGGTAAATATGAAGAAGTTGAGAAATATTATCAGAGAGCATTAGAGATTTATGAGAAACGATTAGGTCCGGATGATCCAAATGTTAGTAAAACAATGAATAATCTAGCTTCGTGTTATTTGAAACAAGGCAAATACAAAGAAGCTGAAGTATTATATAAACAAATATTGAATAGGGCCCATGAACGTGAATTTGGAACTATTGATGGTGAGCTTAAAAAATAATTCTTGATTGATGTATGACTGTTTTATTTATTTGTTTTATTTATTTATTTTGTTCCTATAAACATTAACCACAATATTAATTAATTTATTAAATCATTAAATAACACTTTGTGGTTAATTGTTATTAGTTGATGAAACAGTCGGTTTTTAATGCATGATCTTATTTATTATTACGAGTATCATACACCATTCCAGAAGAAACTATATGCAGAGTGATTGAGTTGTAATTGTATTTAGAAATATTTCTTGTTTATTTAGAAAAATATATCTTTGAATGGTTTTTTGGTTGTTTTATTATAATTTTTTTTCTATAAAAAAACCTTTTGTTTGTTTGTTGTAATGATTGAACATTTCTCTGTATATATATATTTGATATTATGGGCGAATATTTTTATTTATCCAGGTGATAATAAACCCATATGGCAGGTAGCTGAAGAACGGGAAGAGAATAAAGCAAAAAATCGTGAAAATGCTCCATATGGTGAATATGGTGGTTGGCATAAAGCTGCAAAAGTTGATTCACCTACAGTTACAACAACATTAAAGAATTTAGGTGCATTATATCGTCGTCAAGGCAAATATGAAGCAGCTGAAACATTAGAAGATTGTGCTTTACGCAGTCGGAAAGAGGTGGGTTTTCCTATAAAATCTTAACATAATTCAATTAAAAAAAACATAATAATTTAATTAAATTTTATTTTAATGCTGCGCAGCATGTACAACAAGTAAGCTAAATTAATTAACTTCTTAATCAATATTTATTTTTTTGTGTGTTTTTGAACAAACATTTGATAAATTGATGATTTAGCAGGCATTGGACATTGTGAAACATTCAAAAGTGGCCAATATTTTGGGTGATATGGATCGAAGGAAATCGGGCAGTGTTAAAGACAAATCAAGACGTGGATCTAGGGAATCACTTGAGATGTCCTATGATGGGGATGAGGTATGAATCTTTTATTTTTCCACATTTAAATGTTGCAATATGACTTAAGTCCACACAAAAAAAAAAACAGCTTAATTGTTTGCTACTCGCAGGTAAGTCAGCGGTTTAGTATGAGTCTTGCTTCATTCTCTTTCTAATTTTTTTTATTAATTATTATTCGTTGTATTGGTCTCGTTATTTTTGTTTGTTTTTATTATTATTATTATTATTATTATGCACAAAAATTTGCACATATTGTTAATTTAAAAAAACAAAGCATTTATCAACTCCCTATCACATTTACTGTTGTTATCAGTCGCGTGGTTTTCTAGAAAACCCCAAAATAATTTTTTGTGTATCTCGAATGTAGTGCGAAGACTATATTATTATATCGATAGGTATTGGGTTGAAGCAAAACTCTTGAAATTTGTTGTTGATCTCTCTCAGTGTTTCTCAAATTGTTTGGTTTTTTTTGGCTCGTATTTTTCCCTCTATTTTTTTTGAGAAGCACTGTTATATTAGAAATGCATAGGTTTGGTAGATATATTGTTATTATTATTATTATTATTATTATTATTTTTTATAAATAATGCACCCAAAATAGTCTGTCTCTGACATGTTATATTGTTAACAGTCAAATACTGCAAGGACCCCCGACATGGAAAAGGGCGGATTGAAAACGAAACTGTTTCATGCATTGGGTATAAATTCGCCGGTCACGAAGCCGCCTAGCTCTTAAAATTAAAAAAATCCTAATTTATTTAACAAGTAAAGCAAAATTTTTCCCATCGATGTTAACATTTTAAGCTTTCTAATGCCAATATCTGTCTTTAAAAAAACAATTTAATAATAATAAATATTTGAACATTCCATCTTTCACTACTTTCATGGCAATTACAGCTTAAAATGTATAACCAGAAGTGTAGTATTTTTTCTTTTTTGTTTTTTTGTTCTCTAACTAGTATTATTTAATGTTTTTTTTTTGCTGGGGGAGTCCCCTCCTCTCGGTTATTATTATTATTATTATTATTATTATTGTGTGATAGATTCGGGCTGCCTTATTATTATCACGATGCTTCCTCAGGTACTAATAATGTGCACCCCTCTGTTTTTTCAATGATTTCCTCCTAAAACAGTGTTTTGCTTTTTTTTTTAAATCAATTTTAATGCATTATAATTGTAAGATTCAAAATTTTCCGTCTTCCGACTTTTTTAATATTATTATTATTATTATTATTTATGAGGCAATTTTTATTGAAAACTTACATTTTTTTTGTAATTTGTATTATTTTGCACATAGTTGTAGTATATATATACAAATATATATACAGTTATATTCAGATAAAAGTGTGGTCTTGAGGAGTATAAGAGCAAAAGAAATGACAGACATTATCAATCTTCGATACATGAATCGAAGCAGGATGAAAACAATAGTGAGAGAAATCGTCTTATTTGTTATCTCCCTTCGATTCATGTATCAAAGATTGATAATATCTACCATTTCTTTTGCTCTCGTTCTCCTCCAGACCACACTTTTATTTGTATATACCGTTTATATAAACGACTAAAAATTTGTGTTAATTTAAAGTCTATATAGTGTTTGTTAACATTGTTTATAATAAATTCATATGTTTATTGATTGATGGATTCAAATCAATTTTTATCCTTTCCTGTTAATTTTTTTTAAAATTAATTAATTAAAAACTAATCACTAACAAGGAGCCAAAGTGGAGTTGATAATCGCTAAAAAAATATGCACTAATTTTGATCTATGTCCAGCTTTTTTTTTGGTTTGTTTGTTTGTTTTTTTTTATTGTTTTCCCGCCTAAGAAAATGATTACTTTGCTTCTTCTTCCTGTCTCTATTATATGTTAATGCAGCGGTTCTTAAGACCTCTGGGGCTTGTAAATCTTGAGTTATGTAAAGGCGGGTGAAGAACCACTGTATTAATTCTTTTGATTATTGTAAATTAATTTTTTCTCTTTTATTTTCATAATTAATTTATATTTAATTTGCACAATATTTTAAATATGCAATATTTGGTGTATATATGAGTCTAGTGGCGCAATAGAAAACAACAATTACGTGGATTAATAAAAACATTGAGTCGGTCATTCTCTTCACTATCAACTTTACAGGAATATATTTAAAAGTAAGTGAATTTTTCACTGTTTTCCTACTTTAAAAACGATATTCTTTCTTAATTCATTCATAATTGTGATTTATATTAACTATTCTGGACAACACATTGTTAAAAGTCAGTCCTGAAGGAGCTCTAAATTAATAAAAAGAGCGAAACGTTGGCTGGACCAAGCAGTGTTGTTTTTTTCATCCGTTTAAAGTAACCAGAACTGTCCAAAACTAAAATCTCCAGAATAGTTAATATAAGAAGAAACTATTTGCGAATTGTATGTTTGTTTTTCTTCTTTACAGACTGAATCGAGAAAAAGTAGACCATGATCACAGATTAATCTCATCGTCATTTAACAATAATACTGCTTCATTGTTAACACTTTTGCTATATTCAGTAGCTTGTATAGTCGTTCTGATTTGGGCAAATGTGTTAATTAACATTATCATTTCTCATTTCTTTTTTTTTATTGATTAATTGATTGATTGATTATTGTCCGAAATTAAAAATGCATGTGCAATAATCTTAGGAGATATATTGTTTAATCAAAATAACTATATATAGATTAGAATAATATGGAATTGTTTGTTTAATAAAAAAAAAAGACTTTAATGTCTCTCTATCGTATTATCATATTTAGAATTATTGTCGGGTGGATGCTATTATTATTATTAATTATTATTATCAATGATTTTTACTGTGCTTTTTGTTTCTTTTACTAATTTGCAACACATTATTGTGCAATGTGAACAATTGACCAATAAATAAAAATATTTAAAACAGTTATATAATCAATAAAATTTACTATCTTTTGAAGTACCAGCATGTTCATTGACACCTGTTTCATATAAACCAACCATTGTACAAGATACATCTAATTGATTGTTACTAGGTTCAAATGAACTTTGTCGAAGTCTTTTTTGTATTTTCTCAACTTTAATCAATTGATCCATTTCTTCAAATATTCGTCGTAAAGGGAAATTCAATAGGAACAGTGACACTAAAACAGATTGATTGAATTTTATTGTATTTGTGTGTTGAGAGTTTGTGGAGGGAAAGTCACCAAAAAGTGTCGAAAGTACTGCAATGAATAACCAACGATAAGTCAATTTTTCAAATTCTGTTAGTATCGTGATTATTGTAACGAATTCAGCTAATATGTATAGGAAAATATTCAAACTGACTTCCCAACAATATGCTTGTAACTAAAAAATATTTCCAAATTACAATAAGTTACATAGAAATAATAATATTTGGTTTTACCTTAAAAATATGGACAAATAAATATGTAAGATTACAACAAATCAATAACATACAAAAGCACACAATACTGATTGTATTGTGATTAGTAAATTCCGATTGTTTATAATCCAAAATAGCTAAAATCAACATTAGAATACATATAATCTGAAAAAAAATGAGACATTTGTTAAAGGGTTTTTTCTAAAGCAGTAAATTGGTGAAACTAACAAATGATGTTAGAATTATTAATAATGCTACTTGTCGACAATGTTTTAACAGCATTTTATCACAAAATTTTCCGTTTTTTCGTGTAATAATTAATAATATAAAATACTCATCGATAAGGAGTGCAAATAATGGTAAAAAATGCAGTCTATTTGCCTTGTTGAATAATTAATTCTTCTTCCAGTCGATTTTTCAATGACTTACAAGCTAAAAAACTGTTATTATTACCAGAAAATGTCTAGTTTTACTGGAAAACTTTACAAAAATGGTTTTTTTCTCTAAAAAATTTTGAAACTGGATTTTCAAAAAAAATTCTTATCAATTGTGTTTACAGAGTTTACCACTAGGTGTCGCCTTTTTATGATATTTACATTGTGGCAATTTCCTATCAATATACTACAATAAAGTCATATTTTTTTATTGATAAGACTATCAAATAAGAATGTCTGTGATAAGAACAATAGAATCAAAAAATATTATAGGAAAATATCTATAGATGAATGGAAGAGATTGTCTAGCGGTCAGATGGTGAGCGGCTGTTCGTAACTATTCGACAGGATTCGTGTTGTATCAGAAGTACATGTCACGTGACGTCACATTTGAGATCAGTAGCGTCACATTCGATTTCATTTAAGAAGAATAGTGGACTAAAATTACAAATTTATAAAATAATTGCAAGAATTACACAGAAAACACAAAAAAAAACTACGAAATACAGGAACACCTGGACAGCCAAAATGCTAATACATAAAGCCAGCTTACAACTAAATACGAGAACCATGCTTTTGGCAGAAACTAACACCTCCGAAAATTTGCAAGTGGACGTGTTTTGGCCAACTGCACAACTTTGTTGACGTGTACTTCTGAAAAAAGTCGTACTATAACTCCAAGAGTGGTTTTTAGATAAATTAGTTCCGTTCCAACTGCCAGAGAAGTCCGAAACTGTCAGGCACATGCGTAAACGTGTAACAACCGTTCCAACCGATGAAAATGCAAAATGCATGATTTGAACTGATTCGAACTGACTGTTTGCTGTTTCAAACGCTGGTTTCGAAAATCACAAACCAGTTTCGAACTGTCTAAGAAATCTGAGCATTTTCTTCGGACTGTTAGTCAGCGTCATGTGCAATAGTGAACAACGAAATAGGCGACGTGGCCGATAGATTTAGCATTAGTGTCCATTAATTCTCTACGACAGGTACTTCACCGGTTAATTTATTTCATTAATATGGATCTATCGAAAGAATCATTAAAATTGTCTACTAGAGAGGAACTGTTTGTTACTTATTTCGGAACATTTTCACCGCAATGCCTTTCCGGGAGTGATTGGTGTTATTGATGGAACCAACATGAAAATGAAGAGGAACAAGATTCATATTTAAATAGAAAACATTTCTTTTCCATTCAGAATTCAGAATTTCGTCATCAATGCGCGTTCCAAACAATTTGGTATTAGTTTTCAATCAGTTTCTCACTAGGCATGCGCAATAAAAAAGTGCGGAAACTCTGTGATTAGTTTCAAACTACTGGTTGGAACAGAACTATTTCAGTCGAACAACTGTACACAGTCTGACAGCTAGAATTTAGTGGAGACCAGCGACTGTAGACTACGGAGCCCTCTAGTGACTATTCTCTTCATTCATCTACAAGAACCTGTAATGTCGGTAACGTTTTGTGTGTTTATTCAAATATAATTCAACCAAATAACAGCTTGTACATTATAAAAGTGTTGTAGCCGGTTTTTCTGTTTAATTTCAATTTTAAAAATAGTGATATTGCTGAAATTATTAGAGAAGTTTGAAATTGGTTTGTGTCTTGAGTATTTCGTCGTACGATTTACCGACACTGTAAATTTGACGCATGCGCTCTGTCATTTGTCAAAAGTCGGTGTCGCGTCACATGACCTGGATTTGTCCCCGTGACCAAAATTGAAGGAAAATTCAAAAATTTCCTTACAAACAATCATTGAAATTGGTCTGTTATGGAAATGTTGGATCCGTTAGAATCAAGGTGAGATCTATTTTCAGGTATCATATAAATATCTAACGCAATTTCCGACTATATTATGTAATACATATACTTTGATTAGGACAAGGTCATTTTGGGAGTTTTGATAGATAAGTGTAGAATCTATGTTCATTTTTAAATATCTTTGTATATTTTTGATAATTCCATAAATATTTGCCAAAATAGATTAAAGGAATCAACAATAACTCATCAGAGTTTTTTATTGTTGATGTTTACATGATGTTTTTTTTGTTGCGCGAAAGGGGGGGGTTATGTTGACAAATTGGTTGCGACGACGTTGTTAATCGTTTATAATAGAAATATTCAACTTTTATTAGATAATAGTTGTTATTTAAGTGTCCTCCAACAATTACCAACCATACGCAACAATTATCACCATAGAGTATAAATGTTATTCAATCGATTAATTCGAATTAGTTATTTTTGCTATTTTATTGATTTTTTTCTATAAATATTCGAATAAATAAACAAATTTTCTTCCTCCAGTACTGAAGCAGATGAAGTTGAACCAAAAGTAATTCTAAGTAGTGATGGTGTTATTGCTAAACATTCAATAGAAAGTGATGATGAACAGAATGTTGTTGATCATTTATCACCACAAACCCTACTGGAAACACCTGGTGATAATGAAGTACAATATTCCTTACGATCACCTGACGGTAATCAATCAATTAAAATTTAATCAGTATTTTGATGATAAAATCGATTTTTTGTAGGTATGATAACATATCGTGTATTACAAGTTGACGAGGGTGTTGATACTGTGCCTCAAATTGTCACAACTGGGACCAATTTCAATTCAAATGTTCAACAAGTCTTGACCAGTAATCTAAATGGACAAGTTTATGTGATTGGTGGTAATCCGAATGAAGTATTTGCAACACAAGCTGGTACTAGAGCAATAGCACCACGATCATCAATCATTGATAGTAGTAATACAGTTACGACTAGTATAAAACGGGTAAATTGTCTATTGAGTCCTAAACCAAAACAATTATATTAATGTTTTTGTTTAATAATAGAGAGATGAACGTCGACGTGCTACACACAATGAAGTTGAACGACGTCGTCGTGATAAAATCAACAATTGGATAATGAAATTATCGAAAATCATACCGGAAAACAATCCACCAGATATGAAAGGTAATGGTCATTATGATGGACAATCGAAAGGTGGTATTTTAGCAAAAGCCTGTGAATATATAATGGAATTACGTGACAATGAACAGAAACACGAGATATGTATTAAAGAAAATAAACAATTAACACAAACGGTTGAAGTAATGAAACAGAAAAATAACGAATTAGAACAGGAGAATAGAACGTTAAAGGAAATTTTAAAAAGAAATGGTATAGAATATACTAATAGTATACTCTCGTAGGTTTAACTCTCAACATTTTGATCTACAACTAACTTTTTTTGTTTGTTTGTTGATTTATATTACTTTAATTGTAAGTAAAATCTATCATTTGTTGTATGAAATTTATTTTATTAAGAATATAACGCATCTTTTTTGTTACTACTAGTTGAAGTGGATGTATTTACCTGTAAATAAACACGATTTTATGCAGTTATTTCTAATTTATTAACAATATATCATATTTATTAAACAATATTAAAAAATAATAAAATAGGGTAAAGGCCCAAATACCTTTAAGCACTTATAATACAAAAATTATGTACAAATTATTAGATTATTCTCTTCGTAAATTGTCAAGACGTGCTTGGAGATCAGCATCAGCATCAGAGACTGAACTGCTGCCACCACCACCACTACCACTACTACTACCGCCACCAATTCCACCAACACCACCAGCCATAGCGGCTGCAGCAGCTGGTTGTTTCTGTCCAGTTGCTGGTAGTGAACCAGCAGTTTGTGGTAAACCAGACAATTGATCATTTAATTGTAATCCTAATTCGTCTAATACTTGACTAACAACAGCATCACTTTCTTCTTCATCATCAACATCCTCCATTGCATCATCAATAGCATCATTCATGACTTCCTCTTTCATATCCATAATTTCGGATTGTTTTTCGAATTCCTGTAGGATTCTTTGGATTTGTGGTAGATTTAATTGTCGATTCATACTTTGCATAGCTTTAGTGACACCACGCATAGCTTGTGCCATTGTATTTTGTGAACGTAATGTTTGTATTTTCAATGATACAGCTTGAATATTAGCTTTCATTAACATGAATTTTCTCACATATTTTCGTGTACGTACTAAATCACGAGCCATAATTTTTACAGCATCCTATAATCAATCAATAGAATTATTAAATGATTATTGACAAAAAATTGTAATTAAAATAATCAACCATTTGGCCTTCTTTTGCTAATTTCTTTATATCATTTATGACTTTTTTCTCTTGTTGTTCCATTTTGATCTTTTCACGGTCCAAATCACGCATTGCTTTATTTAATGCACGTTGATTTTTTCTTAGCATTTCTTCGGGTGTTAAACGTTTTCCAAATAACCACTCCATTTTTACGTTTTCTATTTAGTTTTTCTGATTTTTCTTAATCAAAAATTAATTTTTGCAAATTAATTTGAGTTATGAGTATGAGTCACTCTCGACAACTTTGACAACTGACAAGTGTCTAGCTATCAGACAATGAGAATGTGTTCGTAAGTATTCGGCTAGATATTTCTGTTCCTTAATCGAGGGGGCGCTAGCGGCTGCCATACCATTGCGGAACCTTATGCCCATTCAAGGCCGTAATTAGAGGGGCAGCACGCCAAGGTACCCCATTGTTCATTATTTGTGGATACATATTTAGGGGCTATCGTACAATTTCTTTTCATTTTTGTCTTTTGCTGGCCGCTAGTTTATCTATTCAAGATCCGGTTGAGAAACCTTAGCTACCCTTAACTTCTGGATGCTATTCCTGCCCTAATGTCAACAAAGTTGTTTCTACTAGACGGGTAGTTTAAAAAATCCTGATTACAACTCCAAGGTAATTGAATATATAAATTGACTTCACTGAAATTCAAATGTATGAAAATTGATGTAGACTAGTAGACTCAAACATTTTTAAGAAGTCTGTCTCCCGCCAGCACGAAACCATCAAGGGTGTGTCTGCACAGGCAGATTTTTGTCTACTAATCTGGTTGTTTTTTTTTAAACAGAAGAAAAGTGCAGTTTTGTCTTGATTGTTAGTGAGAGAGGCCACATTTGTATCTCAATTTTCAGAAAGAGAGGGCTTTCCCATGTAGACACACCCTATGAATCCTAGCCGAATAGTTACGAACAGATCTGCATCATCTGACCGCTAGACAATTATAGACAACTGTCAAAATTGACATTTGTTAGCAAACAAAATGGGTTATTTACAGGACAGAATCTTTCAATAACCCAGAAATTGCATAAATTCTTCCAATAAAGGCATTCTTGGTAGCCGGAAAAGTTCTTGTTATTAAAAACAATCTTCCTAATGCCTCAAATCATTTTTAAAAGCTTTTCACAAGTATATTGTGATATAGATCACGTACTATTGTTAGACACAGGCGGAGGATAGACTCAAAACAGCAACTAATGTTAGACTAACTTGAATATATCTTTAAAATCATAAAATATTACGAATTAGAAAAAAATTACAAATTTTTTCATTGTAAAATTTTGGCTTTACTTAATTTTTTTATGTAAAATTGATTGTTTTAACTGTGGTTTTGATTAGTGCAGTAGTATAGCTGTCAGCTGACTGTCTTGTGACAATTTTGTCAAATTTGTGGAAGTCTTGTTGAAGTTTGGTGGGTGAGGTTTTCCTGTAAAGACGTAAGCTTTTCCTGTTAATTTTCCCCAAAAAAATCACCTAATAATTTAACAATCAACTAATTCACAACTAGTTAAACCAAGAGGCATAAATTTAATTGAATTTTTTTGGTAAAATTTATTGATTTTCTGACCACTATTTGAAGTCGACCCAGTTTCATCAAATTACTAGAATTACTTCAAAATAAGTCATTAAATAACAATTTTCAGTCAACATATCCCTAAAAATGTGCAGATTTTCCAGAAAATTTGAATAAAATAGGCGTAGTCGTCTAAATAGTTGAATATCAGTTAATTGTGTACTGGATAATTAGGGAGCGGTACATTGTGTTGTAATAAATTCATGTGACTCTTGTCAAGATCTTGGGTTGACACTTTATTGATATAGTGAATCGAATTATTAGTATTTTCACGTGACTCGTTTGAGTTTTACTAATTTCTATTATTTTTTGTGTGTTTTTAGTAGAAATTAACCCTTCAAAATGTCGAAATTACCAAAAGTGGGTGATGAAGAAAGTGAACACAGTTACGGTTATGTTCATGCCGTTTCTGGTCCTGGTAAGCATAGTTTTTTTTTGGTTTTCTCTTAACTAAATCAGTGTTTAATCAACAATTTTTTGATTATAGTCGTAACTGCGGAAAAGATGAGCGGTTCAGCTATGTACGAATTAGTACGTGTTGGTTATGGTGAATTGGTTGGTGAAATTATTCGTTTAGAAGGTGAAATGGCAACAATTCAAGTATATGAAGATACATCAGGTGTTACTGTTGGTGATCCCGTGTTAAGATCTGGTAAACCATTATCTGTTGAATTGGGACCTGGTATTATGGGTTCAATTTTTGATGGTATCCAACGACCATTAAAAGATATTTGTGATTTAACACAAAGCATTTATATACCGAAAGGTGTTAATGTACCAGCATTATCACGTACGGTACAATGGGAATTCCAACCACTCAATATTAAAGTATGTCTATTAGTTACAAATCTAAAGTTTTAACTACAATTTATTTGAACAATCTAGCGAGGATCACATTTAACTGGAGGCGATATTTATGGTATTGTCCATGAGAATACTTTAGTTAAACACAAGATGCTTTTACCACCAAAAGCCAAAGGCACTGTTAAATATGTTGCCGAACCTGGCAATTATACAGTTGATGTATGTATTTTTATTGTTGATTTATTTAATTATTTCTAATTGATTTTTATTTAAAACAGGAAGTTGTATTAGAAACTGAATTCGATGGTGAAACAACGAAATATACAATGTTACAAGTTTGGCCTGTACGTCAACCCCGTCCAGTTAGTGAAAAACTACCAGCAAACCATCCACTATTGACTGGTCAACGTGTACTTGATGCCCTTTTCCCGTAATTACTCCCATTTTTTTTGTTAGTAATCATCAGGATTGAGTTTTTTTATTGTAAATTTTAGTTGTGTCCAAGGTGGAACAACTGCAATTCCTGGTGCTTTCGGTTGCGGTAAAACTGTCATCTCTCAATCACTATCAAAATATTCCAATTCCGATGTTATTATCTATGTCGGTTGTGGAGAAAGAGGTAACGAAATGTCTGAAGTATTGCGTGATTTCCCTGAATTAACTGTTGAAATTGAGGGTGCAACTGAATCAATTATGAAACGTACAGCATTAGTTGCAAATACATCAAATATGCCAGTANNNNTAGCTGAAATGCCAGCTGATTCTGGTTATCCAGCTTATTTAGGTGCACGTTTAGCATCATTCTATGAACGTGCTGGTCGTGTTAAATGTTTAGGTAATCCAGATCGTGAAGGATCTGTATCGATTGTTGGGGCTGTATCACCACCTGGTGGTGATTTCTCTGATCCTGTCACTTCAGCAACTCTTGGTAAATAAAACTGTAATTATCAGTTTAATTTTTAAAAAAAATGTTGATATTTTTCAGGTATTGTTCAAGTATTTTGGGGTTTAGATAAGAAATTGGCTCAACGTAAACATTTCCCGTCTATCAATTGGTTGATATCATATTCAAAATATACACGTGCATTGGATGATTTTTATGATAAGAACTTCCCGGAATTTGTTTCATTACGTACAAAAGTTAAAGAGATCCTACAAGAAGAAGAAGATTTATCAGAAATTGTACAATTAGTTGGTAAAGCATCATTAGCTGAAGCTGATAAGATAACATTAGAAGTTGCGAAATTATTAAAAGAAGACTTTTTACAACAAAACTCGTATTCAGCCTATGATCGTTTCTGTCCATTTTATAAAACTGTCGGTATGTTACGTAATATGATCGGTTTATATGATATGTCGCGACATGCTGTTGAAAGTACAGCACAATCAGAAAATAAAATAACATGGGCTGTTATTAGAGATTCAATGAATAATATTTTATATCAATTAAGTAGTATGAAGTTTAAAGATCCTGTTAAGGATGGTGAAGCTAAAATTAAAGCTGATTTTGATCAATTATATGAAGATATCCAACAGGCCTTTAGG
>JAZBHA010000498.1:33967-61274 GCA_037464855.1 Iselma pallidipennis | reverse complement strand
TTAAATAAATTGCCAAATAAAATATCAACAATTTATCGTTATTTTGAATATTTCTCTTATCCGAAGGCTATAAAAAAATTTTTGTTATAAAAAGTCTATAAGCTATTAATAGGATAATTGATAATTCTTGTCAGTGGCGGATCTACCGTAAGCTTGAAGGCTTCCAATTAAAAGGGGCTTACATCACTCATTTTAGTAATTGCAATAATAATTATAGGTACCTTGTCTCAAATAAACTGTAGTGCTACAAATAAAGCTTTCCCAGCCGCAAGACACCTTGTATTATTATTTTTCCTACACTTAAATGTTATTATTGTAAGTTATAGTCCAACAGATTTCATCATAATTGTTATCGTTCTTATCATAAACACAGTAGAGCATCGATCATCCGGAATCATTATTCATTTCGACAAATTATAGTAAAACACCTATTCAAATATATATACAAAATATAAATATTCTATCCAGATAAGGTTTGGTATTAATGATTCCGGATAATCAATGTTCTACTGTATATCATTTTTATTTAAAAGAATTTCAAAAATCCCGCCTTTTTTACCACCCCGACAATCTATATAATCTAGTTCATTCTATGGAATCAATATTGCCAACTGTATAGAAACAAACCGGTGATGTCCACCAACTTTTTTCCTATTGTAAAACGTACAGTCGACATAAATGGTTGTCTACTAAAAAGAGGTTTTTTTAGAAGAAAGGTTATGTGATAATAAGTGTCGGAATAATTTCGCTTAAAAAACAACGTTATTCTAATTAATTTACAGGAATACCGTTAAAACGATATAAATATATCGTATGGTATGGATTTTTATTGATTGATTTTTTTTACTTACAAATTATAACACGTCGTTTTTGTATTTTTTGGAAAACGAAAAAAAACCTAACTAACAACCCAATTTGTAATCAAATTGACTGATATTTATGTTACTACTTGGATTACTTTACTCGTATTTACTTTAATTGTCTATTAATTGAAGTAAGATGAAGTAATAGAATGCCTATTGTTGTTATTTTTTTTTTTAGTAAATTACCAGTAATTTTTCGAAATTAGATAATTAATTAATTAAAATTAAAGTAATGCAGTAAATATCAGTAGATTTAGCCTGTCATAAAGTAATAAATAATCGATATTTTGAAGCATTTTCGCAATTTTCTTAAAATAACAAGAAAAATGTCCCGTTATGGTTATGGTGTCATATTGAAAATTAATCACAAAACTATATTTATGTATTTCCATATCGTTAGTAATTTATTTCTAACAACAATTAATCATTAATTGTTGTTAGAAAAACCAATTTAACAATTAGTTTTACAACAATAATCGAGTAGTAATTTAATTGTAATTGTTTTTTCGTGATTATTTTCAAAAATTGACATTTTGCAATAATTGCCAACTTTAAATAATTAAAAATACCGATTGTTAACAATCCGTGGAATTCTAAAGAACGTCTCCGTCTTCGTCATCTCCAATGTCATCTTTTCTTGATGACTTTTGGTGGTGGACATCCGTACGGATTCTAATGGACGTGCTGTCTCCGTCCCTGAGGCTCTTTTATAGTATTTCACCCCTTTTTAACCACGTTTTAACCGCATATATCTATCCTTATTTTTATCTTGCTTCTATATGCTTATCTACTATTGGCTGAGTTTGTCAACTGTAAATGGGTGGGGAGAAGCTGAAGATGAAGACTTGCTCAAAAGAATTGTCAAAAAAGTCATTGTCACGATGACGAAGACGGAGACGGAGACGAAGACGTTCTTTAGAATTCCTCGGATTAATTCTGATTTAAATAATTCGAAAATTATTGATTTTAATAAGAATTATTTATTTGAAGATCATGACCTAATGTAAAATTAACATCATTGAATTGATTGACGTCAATTAAGTGTGGGTTAATTCTATTAGAAACAATTTCATTTTCGAATGTTGGTAGTTCGTCTTTTGATGATACGGGGGATGTTTTCAATTTGAATGGCATTTTTGTATGGAAAAGATGCAATTTGCTCATAGGAAATGAAAGTAGAATTATTGTACATTGACCTAAACACCGTTAAATTGTGTTAATTCATTCGTAAAATTTATTTTAAATCAAAAATTCTGTTTTTTTCTTCCAGATGATGTCCTGCCACGTTTTAAGTGTATCAATATTTTGTTTCTTGTGTGCAACACATTCACCATGTGCATCACATGCTGCGATTGCACATGATGCACAGAATCTACGTTTATCACAAGAACTATCAGCTGGTGAAAAATTTAAAGAGAAAGATCGGATAATAATAAACAATAATGATAATGATAATAATGATAATAATAATAAATATGATAGAATTAAACGTGAAATTAATTCACCAATTAATATTAGAGATAAAGAATTTTTTATAACGAAAATCTTCTCGAAATATGGTGATGGTGATACAATTACAATTGATGGTTTTATGAAATTATTTAATCGTTTATTAGAATTACAAGTATTATCCAAGAAATTGGACGAAATTATTGATCACAATGATCAGCATTATCATCATCATCAACATAATCATAATCAAGAGTTTAATGGAGAGAATTTAACACAGACTAATAATAATAGTAATTCAACTTCTTCAAATTTTTATAATAATAATAATACTGCTACGGTAAGAATTTGTTTATTGTAAAGTAGTCATATGATATAAGATAACTAATCGTTAAAGCCCTAAATCGGTTTTTTATCGAACGACTTACGTTGATAAGCGACAAGGCGATTTCGTAAGAATTGACTCATAATTAATCGGTTATTTCAGAAACGACACATATGACTTTTGAGAAAAAAACGATAAAAGCCTTTCGTTCCAATAGTTTCCGCCCCAAAAATGTGTTGTTCCTGCATTAAACACTTTTTCCAAGACTTTTTTTGGGTTCTTTGAATTCAAAAAAAATTCAACGAAATTCTACATTTTATTGCTTGAATACACACGTTATTGGAACATGAAGAATATTATTTTATAAAATAATAGTCTGTTCTTGTCGGATGCTCATTAATCGTCTTCTTCGAAGTTAGAGTCAGCACCATAAAAGTCTTCATAACCGAAAAATATAGCCCTTAACCTTTAGATTACATTAGACAACTGGGGTCGTTTGGCTGTTCAGCCTTACTGAACTGCGACCATTCTTGATCTATTGATATCCCAAGAACGATACCTTCTTTGCGAAGTTGATTATCTCTCTGGAAGACTTCTTCCCCACTTCGGCAGGTGATAGGATCACGTCGCCCAAATGGGTGAGTCTTGTGCTGGTCGGGGCATTACATTTACATAGTCCATGTTCGGAGGTTTCATCCTCCAATCCACATAATCTACATCTCTCACTGGCAGATTTGCCCTGGTTTTTGAGATGGTATCTAACTGGTCAGTTAGAAGTCCCATAATGAGTCTTAGCTTATTTCTAGTTAGGCCAAAAAGCTTCTTAGTCCTCTTTGGCGAGTAATCAATGAACTTTCTTGCCTGTCGCATACCTAGATATTATCTCCAGTGGAGCATTTTGTTGCCTCTTTCCCATCTGTTAATCTACCCCTTTCTGTGGCTTTTGGTCAGCCCACAAAACGGTTGCCCTTAACTTTCACAAGATCTTGAATCTTCTTCGCATTGATAGCCACTGGGCTTTCAGGGTAGGCTTTTGTAAAAGGGAAGGTAGGACCGTCTCTGGTCTTCGGTAAGGTCAAGGTGTTTTCCAGCAATCGGTTGATAAACATCTTATTGTTAGCAATAACTCTTGCCTTCCTCTCTTTGCTGTACGTTGATTTCATAAAATAGCTCCTCTGACTCCTTGAGCTCCACGGCCTGCCGTCTACTCAGAAAATGAAGTCCTCTTGTAGAAAATTGACCGCCGAACTTTAACGAAGAATATTTCATGACTAAATTCAATCTTTGAGACTGTTTTTAATAAAGAAGGGTGGATGGAATATGCGTCATTTCTGTACCAAACAATGCATCTTGGCAAACCGCTTAAAATGTTACATGTATCGTTTCTGAAATAACTGATTCAATTGACTTGTACGTTACGAAATTTAAGTATCTGATAGTATAAAGGACCCAGTTTCATAATCAGCTTTAAAGTAACTTTAACTAATAGTAGAGTCACATTATAAGGCCAGTACATATGAAACGGGGATAGATAAGGCACATTTTCAGATAAGCCGAATGGAGATATCGACTTATAATGTGACTTTATGAGTTAGAGTTGATTATGAAATTGGATCATTATTGATCGTAAATACGGAAATAAATAAAAATACAATAAATGTTACAATTTATTGTGCACTTTTTATTAATGATTGCATTGAGTGTTTGTTTTATGATAATTTTTTTATATTTCTAGTGTCTTCAACATAAAGATTTCGAGCCTTATTTCCCAACACAATTAAATCCCGATCGTAATGTGACACCAATTCTATTCGAAGAAATCTGTCCAGCTTTATTATACAGTCTATTATCATCGAATTGTAC
This sequence comes from Iselma pallidipennis, assembly GCA_037464855.1. Taxonomy (NCBI): domain Eukaryota; kingdom Metazoa; phylum Arthropoda; class Insecta; order Coleoptera; family Meloidae; genus Iselma; species Iselma pallidipennis. Next base: position 56,774 of record JAZBHA010000498.1, on the reverse strand, counting down.
AGAAACTATAACGAATCATCAACACCCCAATAATAATAATAATAGTAATAATAATAATAGTAATAGAAATTCAGGATTTCTAATATGGATATATTCAATTGTGGCTGTTATATCAATAAGTGCATGTGGATTCTTTTCATTAGCAATAATACCAATGATGCAAAAGAAATTCTATAAACCTTTATTACAATTTTTGGTAGCTTTAGCTGTTGGTACATTAGCTGGTGATGCACTATTACATCTACTACCACATGCTATGATAACATCATCACATGATGATCATAATCATGATAGTCATGATCATCATGACAATATGTGGAAGGGTTTTGTTGCAATGTTAGGATTGGTATTGTTTTTTATCGTTGAACGATTAATACCAATTGTATCGAAATGGAAAAAGGCTAAATCTAGTACGGTATGAATCATATTTTTGCCTGTAATTATTTCAATTTTATAGTTTTGTTTATTTGTTATTTTAATAGGGCCATTCTCACGTCGCTGTATTACACACAGGTGTAGAAGTTGATAAACTTCGTGATACCAAATGTGTTGATAAATACAACGCTTATGATCGTTGTTATACTGATATTCTAAGTGATCCAAGTGATTATTTCTACATTTTCTTATTTGTAAATCATATTTAAATAATGATCATTTTTAGATACAACGTTTATCAATCCAAATGAAACTACGTCGAGGAATTCTTTAAAAAAGACTGCAAATCATAAGACCGAATCGACTGGTAGAGATGAAGAGAATGACCGGAAGCACAAAGATGGTATAGTCGCCAATTAGTTATATTTGATAATTGTTGTTTATGGAGATAATTTTGTTGTAGATTTCTTCCTACAATCACTTAATGAAGAAAAAAAGAACGATAGTACTAATAATAAAGAGATTACATGTTTATCACCATTAAATACAAATCGTGAAGATGATGATACTGATTATACCGTTATTCTAACACAACATGGTGCTACCCATCATGGTCATTCACATATGCATGGACATGTACATGCAGCACCACAAAATTTCTCCTCAGTTGCCTGGATGGTAATAATGGGTGATGGTTTACATAATTTCACTGATGGTATGGCAATTGGTGCAGCATTTTCAAATAGTATAGCTGGTGGTTTTTCAACATCGGTTGCTGTATTTTGTCATGAATTACCACATGAATTAGGTGATTTTGCAATGTTATTGAAAGCTGGCATGAGTATTAAAGAGGCATTTTGTTATAATTTATTGTCGAGTATTCTGTGTCTTTTAGGGAATCTTTTTGGACTATGGCTGGGTAATAATAATCTATATTTGATTAATTTTTTTTGTAATAATTGTTTTATTCTTGTATTGAAGGTAATACGGATTATGCCAGTTCATGGGTCTTTGCTGTAGCTGCTGGTACATTTATTTATATAGCATTAGTTGATATGATTCCTGAATTGAGTTCCTCACATGAAGATGAAGGTGATTTGCTTCAACTTATTTTGCATTTGAGTGGTTTAATTTTAGGCGTTGGTATTATGACATTGATAGCATTATTTGAGCATGATTTAAAAAATATTTTCCACGAATAACACAATTTTCTATTGTGTCCATTTACTTTATTATCACACAATTATACATATTATTTGGGATGATTTTAGGGGGTTTTTATAACAATGATAGCCTTGTTTTTTGTGTACAATTTAAGGAATTTTTCACCTTTAACATCTTTTTTGATTATAATTTATTGTAAATGAAAACAACTCGTTAATTTATTAACTTAATTTTTGGCGATTAATTACTTTTTTTTTTGTAAAATAATAAGAAAACGTACGCTTAATACACGATTTAATGTGTTTTTTTTTCGTTCCTAAATTCTAGAGATTTGCAAAAATATGTTGTATTGTAATGCAATTAATTAGAAAAAGAATTGTGTTGAATTCCTTGACAGTCCCAGTCGATTCGGAATTGTCGTCTGGATTTAACTGAGTCCAGCCTTGTCCTAAAACAACATTATCGTGATCCGATTCGTTTGTAAAACTCAATTAAAATAACGGGGACAAAACAGAAGACAAAAAACAAGCGTCTGCTCTAAAAATTCTCATTTTATTGACACAAATCAAAGTGCACACAAGCTTCACAACTTCACATATCAGTTCAGATTTTATTGATTAAACTTACCACCGATTGGACAGTTCTCTTCATTCTGTAGACACCATTCAGGTTCTATAGCATCAGCATGAATACCTTTAGCAATTAAACGTTCTCGTTGTACTAAAAATCGTTGTTCAGCATCTCGCCAACTGGTCTGCGGTTCAGACCATAGAACCTCACTTAGAGCAGCTGCTCTCGGCCATAATCTACTATCAATTGTGGCACTGTCAGCTTGTTCGGTCCATAAGGTGGCTTCACCGCCCAAAATTTGACTCTTTCGTTCGCCGGCAATATTTGCCGGTTTATTCTCGTAAACTGTCTGCCAGCCCTTATATGGTGAACACCAATTGTTACCGTTCGTTACCCAACCGGCGAAACCACAATCGAAATAAAGCGCATCGTAATTACTCAGGATTAATTTGTAGCCTTTCTCTAACAAGTTGGAGATCTGAGGATCAGAGCCAGTGGTCCATATTTGAATTATATATTTGTCGTTCGGTAGATAGATTGAAACATTTTCGTTTTGAGTTAGTGTACTGGTCCACATGATAAGTGGAATTTCTTTGCCAGCTTTTTTATAGACTCGCTCCTCAGCTTGTCGTTGAAAATGATTCCATAATTTAATAAAATCACCATCTGAACGGCCCCAACCTTGTGCCGTCATCCATTCAACAATCTCATTCGAACTATTCCAACAACCGAAATGGACTTCATCACCACCCATATGGAAGATATCCGGTTGAAATTGTGACACCATATCACCATAAATATCTGTAAATATTCGACAAAATTACAATTCCAGGTAACTAAAATAATCGAATCTATACCTTCGAGAATATCGTATAATTCGGATTTAGTTGGGTTGAATTGACCACAAGGTGGCTCAACACAATAATCCTGCCATGGTTGGGCATTGAAACAAACGAGTAGATTCGTATTCTGCCATCCTTCACCGACATGAGCTGGTGCATCGAATTCGGGCACAACACGAACACCACGTTCTAAACCGAATTGAATAATTTCTTCGACATCCTGGGGAGTGTAGATTTTCGTTGGTGTATAAGCACCATATTTGGATAGATTCGGTTGACTTGGTGATACATATGGAAAACTATGACTATCAGTGATATGCCAATGGAAACTGTTCAATTTCGATGCACCCATCGCATTGATGGTTCTTTCGATTGTATCAACATCGACATAATTCCTGGACGTATCCAACAATATACCACGATACGGATAAGCCGGCTTATCTTTGACGACGGCATTATTTGGCATTATCATTTCATTGTGTAGATCATCGTAAACGATAAGCTGACCAAGGGTTTCAATGCCATTTCGACTACCGAAATATGTTGTTGATGTGATAGTTGCAATAATACCATCAGTAGCATTCGCATTAACTATCAATTCGTAACTTTCATCTGTATCCAGTGTTAATTGACGAACTGTTTCATCTTTTATCAACAAATTAACAACCAATTTTCGGTTAGAAGTTGCCAAACGTACCCGTGATGGTACTAATTTTGCCAATTGATCCTTGAAATTTGTTGTAGCTGATGTTATCAGATCACTTATCGACGATGTAGATTTCGTACTGATGATTTCAATTGAATTCGGATCGATGCTTACTAATGTTTGACTGATTGAGAATTGACCGGTCGGTTTGGGCCAAAGGGCTGCATATTCGGAACATTGTAGACGACAACCGGATAGACTAAGGGCTGTTGCTTCTGTATCATTTGTAATTAGGCGTTTTTGGCAATAACCCGAAACACATTCCCAACGCCACGGTGATTCTAGACACCTAAAAAAAAATTGTTAATCAATTATTATTGGTGATATCAGTTGATTTTTGACCCAACCTAATCTACATAACTAGCCTGTCTACAGTCATTAGCTTGATTTATATTTTTAGTTTAATGACAAAAAAAGTCAAGGATACATTTGTACTTACCAGATATTGGTGACAATAGAACATAACGTGACTAATTGCAATAATCGTAATTGCAACATTTTTCTGAAAAACAAATAGATGTTTCACTGATGTATTTTCGACCTTTATTGATAATCGTGAGGTGGTGAAGGTGAATTTTTATCAAAAAATTTGTGAATATTCCCAATTTTCAAGTGCCATTATCTTTCTTGAAGAGGAGTGTTATTTTTATGTTTTTTGATAACAAACAAGATTCCTCTCAATTAACAGTAATTTAGTAAACAACTAATTGTATTTATTTGGAAAATTTGCGAGGATATTCCTTCGAAATTTCTATTAAAACATGGCTCAACTTACCTTTGTTTCTATTGTTTGTTGACGCCTACACCAATAACTTGTGAAAGTTGTTTCTTGTTTAATTCTTATTTAAGTCACGAAAATTAGCGGGTCTTCAAAAAACCGGATTTTTAAATAACAATTAATAGCTATGTTGTTTTGATATTATTCTTGTTATCAAATCAACAAATAAATTTAATCTTGCGATTAATGGAATTGTAAAATTTTATTGGTTTTTTGATAGAAAAAATATCATTTATTGATGTTAATATTGGAGTTTATTAACATTTTGTCCTTAAATTAATTTTATTATTTTGTAAACTCGAATTGTCTATAAATTCCTGCACTTCATAAATTTCAATACATCCATTATCCGTATTTGATCTACTGGATATTTATCGGGAGCTATACAGTGCGAAATTTCCTGTCCATTTACGTTGAATATTCAAAACTGTTTCATTCTATATTATCGAGACAAATTTATTGATTCTTTTTCTTGTATTTCTACACAAAAAACATTACAACTCAAAATAATAATAATAATAATAATAATAATATAAAAAATGGTTGTGACTCTTATTACTATTGTACTTCAACAATGACACTAGCTTGGACAGCATTTGATGGTACACAAGAATAATTTCCTGAATGTTCAGCGACAGCCCTTGGATATATCAATTCACTGCCAAGACGTCCTTCACGTACAGTACCATCAACTAAATCGTAATTTATCACACGGTCGCCTTTATACCAAAATATATATTGAGGCGGTTCTATGGAATGCTTCAGGACACAGCTGATACGTAACGGTGAACCGGCTTTAACCATTTTCGGATTAATGCCAATTATTTTCGCTCGTGCCTCTGGAATTGTTCATAATCCTTCAATTTTTATAATACAGGATTATAGACATACAGGACTAGCTTACGAAAGTTCGCACAATCAGAACCTTTTCTCTCTCTGGCGCATTTCTTTCATAATAATATTTTCCCTTTTTAATAATGCAATAGTTGCATATAGTGTGTAATTGAAATCCCTCATAATTCAAACCACAAAAAATAGAGCAGATTTTCATTAAATAATAGGAGGTCGATTTGGCCCCGTTTTCGAGAAAAAAAAGCAAAAATTTCGCCAACAGTTTGAGAGCCGCTGGAATCGAACAAACGTGCAAGATATACAAATAAGTGGAATCGTATAAGTACATAGGCGAAAAGAGGCCGAGGCGGGAGTGAGAACAGCTTTACGGATTCTGTATAAGTGTAACAGAGACAAAATTGGGGTAGAATTTTATCTACACTTTGCTTTAAAATTTGTTTTAAAATAAGTTTTCATTAGGTGACATTCTACCTAAGAACATACCCATTTTTGTCTTTGTTACGCTTACACAAAATCCGTAAAGCTGTTCTCTGTTCCGCCTCGGCCCCTTTTCGCCTATGTTCCTAGACGATTGAAAAGACCGGTAGATAGATAGATAGGCAACAGCTAGACGGGTTTAATGAATCGACATTCAGTCTTCAGGTGCCACTGTATTGAGAAAGTTGATGTGTGTGTATTTTGGGGGGAATTCAGACTGGTTTTCAACTATTGTTTATTAGATACTCCTATCATTATTAATCAACTAGTTTAGTGTCCATTAGTTGCATTATTGGGCATAGTGTGAATAATTAGACGCCTACTATCATATTACCAGTAGCGTAACTTCAAATTTGAGGCCCGGAGGCAAAAATTCAAAATGGGCCCCATCATTTCAGTCAATTTTTTCGCGTTTTTTACGCGTATTTTGTGTAACTTTCCAGTAATCATTGTATTTGTAATGTGATGTTAATAAGTAGGTTAATAAGACCTGTATAGTTCAGTGTCATGAGAATACGAGACTTACTGCCATCGGCATTCTTATCAGCGGTCGACAATAACATTACGGTGGGTTAGTGACTGTCCAGTGACCATTAAACAATAGTTACAATTTGAGCCAATTGTTGTTTCTCTCCTTGACCCCTCAAACTGGCCTTATTGTACTCTATTCTCCATAGGGATAGTGAGGTTTGAATATTATAAGGTATTTTAATTACACCCTGTATATGTACGTTTACTCGGTACATCGATAAAATGGGCTGTTTAGACAGCTCGTTGGAAATACCTCCATTTCCACGAACCCCTTATAACAGACCCGTGAACCCCGGGGAGTTCGCAAATCATATGTTTTAAGCGAAGCTCGAAGGATACGTACTTCATTATTTATTATATTATTTTACATAAAAATGATTAGAAACAATTAATGCAGAAATTTCTGAAATTAATTGATTTATGAATGCAGAAAATAGGAAAAGTGCTAAAATTCTGGACAAGTTCACTAGAAACACAGGCGTCTGTAATTTTCGAAACTAGAATTCATTTGGATGGGTGGTAAATTTGGAAACTGTGCGAAAAACCTACCAATAACTTGAATTTATGGTATAGTTCAAGTTTTCTTGACAATTTCAGTTCTTTTATCGTGGTAATATACAACATATAATCAAAATATAGGGTATATATATATATATATTTGAAAAAAAAAACGTCTACAAGAATGTAAAAGTATGTGGAAATAACAGATTGAAAAAAAAATTGCTATCCAAAGCAATACAATTATTAGACGTCAAATTGACGAAATGATTTTTCAAAAGAAATCGAAAAATATCATAAATACATGTGGAAGATGTGATAATTACAAAATCCTTTGTGAGTTGAAAGCAAACGAGCGAACCCATAAAGTAACGTTTTTAAATGTTCCACATATGTGGATATATATAGTGAACAAAAAAATGTTGGGATTGAAGTAGAGGAAAAAATATATAAATATTAAACTAAATCAAAAAAACGCGAGCCAACACACATTATTCTTTGAAGAAACTTAAATGACGGAACTTTAAAAGCTCCACGTATAATACAATTCCAATCTTGGAAGTTTTCAAGACTACTCCATTATTATGATATCATCATCCTTTAAGCTTCAATTTATCGATATTAAAAATGAATGAAAATAATCGTACAGGTAGATTATCTCAAACAATGGGATGGCGAAGAAGCTTTTCGCTTCATAAAACTGGGCGTTCTGTTACAATTCCGTTCGAATTCATCTCTCCGGTTCATCTCTATCTATAGGTAGAAGGAACAATACAGAAAATCTCGAAATTCAACATCCGGCAATTATTTTTTTAACAGAAAACGTTTTAAGAAATGAATCAATTAGTTTAAAATTACCAAGAGAACAAAATCTAGAGTAAACGCTAAAAACGAACGAACTTTTTTGAAAGTCAATATTTGGAAAATATACGGAAAATAAAACTTTTGGGGGCATGAATTTGTTATTATTTTGAATTAGATATTTGTAGGTATGGGGAGTTTACGAACAGAAAAGTTGTAAAAGTAATTCGTATTATTAAAAGGACATTTATTTGAGTAGAACGGAAGGATATAAAAGTACAAATAAAAATTTGTTTAAGAGAAATAAATTTCCTGGACAAATAGTAGTGTAGAGATGGTATTGAACCAAAAGAGGAACAACAAAAATATTGATAAGTTGCTGAAAAACAACAAATTGTTTGTTGTTTATAAGAAAAAAAATACGAAAGATGTTATCCAAAAATATAGAATCAGAATAAATAAAAAATTCATATATAAAGAAAAATCTTTCATAATGCAAATATAAGAAAAATAAATACTGTAAAACAACAGAGTCCATTATTTATATTCCTTGTGTTCTTCTGTAGATTTCAGGTTTTGAAATGTCTTCATTAGTCACACAAAAGAAATACTTTTATTATGTTTTTGGTCGCAAACGGAAAATAAATTATGAATTTATAAGAACTTTCCAACTCTGCTTGTCCCCCGTTATTAAAGACGACCTCTTTAATTTTCTAACTAGAAAAACTTACCGATAAGTTCCAATTTTATGAAAATACTAGCCGATCCACGTTTCTTAACTCGACACTCATAGAATCCTTCATCAGATTTCTGAGTATATCGGATTCTCAATGACCAATCCTATTTACGAAGAAAAATACAAGATTTAACTAATAATGATAGTTAGTAATAATGGAAATAATTACAGTCGGATCTGATTCTGGTACTAAATATCGTTTATCGCCATCCAGAGTGGTCCTATTTTCAGTCAAAGGAGCATCTCTACCATGTTTCAACCAATTGACCTAATTAAAACCGAAAAATTGGCAAAGGGGAATTGAGTAAAACTAACACAGCAGGACGGACGGACGGGGACAAAAAAAAAACAAGTATTACCGTAACATTAGGGATATTTTCAATTTGGCATTCTAGAAATGCTGATGATCCTTGTTGGTATCGAAATGTTTGATTTGTTGTTGAAAATATCTCGTTGGTAATGATGTCGGGATTTTTTATTGTTGTTGTTTCAATCTCTAAGCTTCCATTACTAACTGGAACTTTTTTTTTTTTTTTAGTAACATTATTAGATTATTAAAATACAATGAAATCTCTTACTTGATGTTGAAGTTTTCAAATTCTTTGCATAAATATTTGTATAATAAACATATGAGAATGCCAGTAAAAATTTCATATTTTTCACTAACACCATATTGGATCGATTCAAGATAGAATTTGTTACAAATAACGCTTCTATATCTGTAATATCGTTATTTACATACAGTACGGTATCAGAATAAATTCCACACATTATTGTTATCTAGGAAATATTGCAGGGAGACTATAGGGCATCTTTTTGCTAGCAATATACGACCTATTTTAATGTACGCCGGACTCTTGTTCATATCATCTAGTATAAGGAATCTTAGTTAGAATTTAATTTGCGTATTGTTCACGTAGTATAAAGCGAATTTTTGCTGGACTATTAACGCATTTCATGCTCTATAAATGACGAATTTAAACCATTAAAAATCTATGGAAAATATGTCGTTGCTTGTGTGCAGAATTAATTTATAAATTTAAAGATTAAAATTCTATCTCAATAAATGTTCACATTAGTTTCCATTGTGTGGATCAAAGAATGTTCCTTAAAAGGATAATAGTTTGTTGGTATGGAAAATATTGTCAAAGTCGTATATAGATTTTTCTTGCCTTTGTTCTTCGTTATTTCCATTAAAGCAATAAATTTTTGATTTATCTTATGATTCGTTTTTCATCTATAGATAGATCAATATAATAAGTGAGGAAGTTTCTCAACTTTTACCTCAATCGTTCGGATTAAGTGGAAATTTGTACAGTCCGTATAATGAACGGTCTATCGGTGGGTGTATTAACCGTCCAAGCTATGATGAACCTAATCGGCACATATTTTACAGTGTTTTTAGCTACAGTAGCGGTAAATGTTTAGTATTAGCAAGAATATGGGGGCACATCACTGTAATCTTTAGGTTTCTAAGGCGCATGTCCGCACTTTCATTACAAGTCCATTGCGCACTCCCGCTCACAGTTCTTCTTAGATTGGACGGGTAATAGATAGTCTTCCTGAAGTACTCATCTCTATAGATATGGATCAGAGATAACAGTATTTGTATTCCAATTTGTTTACAAATCGATAAGTAACGTACTGCCACTGTAAATCCAAGGATGTAGTGGGCATGTTGGCTGGGACATTCTGTATAGTCTACTGTGTAACTCGTATAATCGAAAATACGGATAATCGAGTTTTTGGGTAATGATCAAGTAGACGTAGATATTTTAGAGTATACTGTGTAGATGTAATTACGTTTCATGAAAACGAATCCTATTATTATCAACGTGATTTCTTCCTACGTTGAGCTTAATTTAATGAAACGATTTCCATAAACAGAAACGTATTCTAAATTACACGTGGATACCAAAATTGTACAGTAGAACTCCTGTAATTCGTCACTTTTGCTAATCCGTCATACAGACGAGTAACATGTACTAGGTTATTAGCAATGAAGAATGTAAAACAGTGTTTGAACCCATCAGGAAGCAGTAAAGATGCTTTCAAAGTGTATCGATTAGTTGGAGAATCAAGAAGCAGGAGAAAAAGTCGCAGAGCGTTAATTGCATCTAGAAAAGTGTACGACAAAAAAAAAAGAACCGACAAAATTAACGATTTATTCTCAAATACTCGTTAATCTGTCTATTTCATTGACGGATTAAGAGAATTCCACTGTTAATGTAAATTTTTCTAGTTTACAATCAGTTATTAGAGAGATGATAAATTGTGTTTGAAGGTGAAAGGTTAGTAATAATTCGATAATACCTGAATTTTTTCGCACGGCAAATCGTAAAATCAAGTAATGGAAAATCTGTGAAAATTTAACGTCGTCGTCATTCTTATGAAAACTAGTGCAGATAAAACTGTGGAACATGTAAAAAGTGGGAACATAAAATTGTGAATTTATTTTACTTTAAATTGGAGAGACACTCCCAAAAAAAAACAACACATAGAAAATACACACAGTTTTAAGAATATAATAAAAAATCTAGTAAAATAAGTAAGAAACGAAACGTATAAAGGCAAAGAGACGGAACAACAACAGCAACAACGGGAAACTATTCTCAAGAATTTATTGTTTCTTCCTAACATATCCAGAACAATATTTTATCATTTATTGTATATACTATACTATATATCGAATGGTTTATTGCACGTACACATGTTATTCGTAAACAAAACTTGATTATTCGACTGTGGTATAGATTCAGGTGGATTTAAATTTTCGATAATTACTGGTTTTCAATTAACCTGGAGCACGGATTTATATACGAAATCTGGATGTATTCAAATACTGATTTAAATACAGAGAATCTTCTATATTAACCGGCTTTATTACGGTTCTAATATATCATTCAAGCCCTTTGAAAATTGTAAACACTCGAATTTCTCGTCTGGGTCTCATTATTTTAGTCTAATCCAGCTAGCAGCTATAATGTTGTTTGTTAACATTTATCAATAGTCTTAACTCAAAGTTGTTGTTGTATTAGCACGGATTATATTGCAATATTACTGATTATCGAATTAGATTGCAATAAAATTTAGTGTGAATGATTTGGTTGTTGGTGATCGGGAGTAGTCGGAACCAGGACACAAATAGGACAAGGATGTAGCAGTTCGACATCAGTCTCAAGATCAGATTCGGAAATGAAGAAGATAATGAAGAAACTAATGAACGTGATAACGTTTTCTAGAGCGTTATTTTTCTATGTCGCTTAAAACAATGCAATAAGTAAGTGTTGGTTTTAATGAAAATCAAACAATGCTGTACGGGATAATTGATTACGTTCGTAAAAAATACTGAATTACATGATAATCATTATTGATGATCTCACCAAATGAATATTTGAACAAGTTGGTTGTGTTTCGAAAAAATTGTTCAAACATTGATTGGTGATTGATTTTCCTGTAGTAATCCAGTCGAAATCCGTTATAATACTTCTGGCGTACAGCTAAATAAATGCCGTGATAATTAAATCAATTTACCTCCTGCTATACAGTGGGGGCCGGCGACTTTTGATAATTTAAACTTTTGATGAAAGCAACACCGACATCGATTTTGCAAGCTTCTACTTTAATTATTGTCTGTTGTGAGAAAAATAAATTTAAAGGTTTTTCAGTATAGTTTACGATATGAAGTACCCCGGAAGATTTGTGTCAAAGGATTCAATCTCTTGTTATGAGCTATGAAAAAGAAATGTTTGAATAATCAAATACAACGGCTTTCTTCTTCTTCGTTGAATAATGTTTATCTTGTGGTATTAGTTTGACTGCAGTTCTGAAAAAGTTTTAAATAAACATAGAAACGCAGTAATACTGCATAGTTTTTGTTTGCATTACAATCTGCATCTAATTAACCGTATTACCGTATACGTGGCATTATTATATTAATGCAGATGCATCCTTTGCAGCTTCTTGTTCTCAAAGCTAGCTTTATTTAAGAACAAGATCCACCACAGAATTACTCTCTGTGAATTACAGTTTAATTTAATGACTCTAAACTCTAGCAGATTTTCTATACCTTGGTCGAACTTTGTGTAATCCGTTACAGTCTGTTTAATTAGAAATTCTTGTAGTTGAAGTTATCAATTGCTCGATTCGATAAGTTAGAATTATTCAAAGTCTTCGAAAAAAATATAAAAAAATATATCACTTTGGATGGACTTTCAAACAATTGCGGTTTCGAATGGAAAAAGCGGAGAGATCGCATAATATTCTTAAGATATTCGGACAATGATCAAATCCTGTGTATCTGGCTCGATTCCAGAGTGGATATTTATGAAAGAAATCAACTAGAAAATCAAATTCATTCAATATTGATTAAAAATATCCTTATAGAAATATGTGAAGTTTATTTTGATCACATATAGAAAGCTCTTATCAATTTTTATGGTTTTATTTTATTATGATAATATTAAAATATTGATCGTCGTTATAAGGACAAAGTCGGTAAAATATAGAGTTTTGTAAGGCAACTGAAATACGAGATATTAGTTACAAATTTTTATTCCATAACTGTGATACAATATCAATTTTTATTTTCTCTTCATTAGTTTCATATTGTTATTTAAATACAAATGTGTAAAATAAATAGAACAAAAGCTGTATTTCCGTTCGAAAAATAAATTATTGTGGTAAAATATCGGTAATGATTAATGGGTATGTTTTACAAGACTCATATTTGTGTATTCTGTGGTAGATATTGGATTTATTGGTTTGTTTATTGTTGTTTAATGTTGTTCCGAAATCAATCTTTTACAATTATCATCATTTGAACCATTTTAGGGACTCTACACACACAGTGGATTTGCGTATTTGCGGTGAGGAATAATAAATAAACATCATACTGGTGTTATTATTTATTTATACTTTTCTCGGGTATAAGTGAAACAGATGTATTAGAAAGCAGTCGTTAGGAAAGAGATAGAGTCTGGTCTGCTCTATTCTGGCAAATTTGTAATTAAGTTTAATAGCTAAAAATTCTCTATTTCTTTCCTAAAGACTGCTTTCTAATACATCTGTTCCACTTCATTCTGTATTGTACCCGAGAAAAATGCACATAAACAATAACACCAGTTCCATGTTTGTTTATTATTCCTCACCGCAAATACGCAAATCGACTGTGTGTGTAGAGGCCCTTACATTTCAAATATAAACAAGTAAACAATAAAACATCCATTTATTTTTTTTTGTTAAATTATACGCATAAATCAACTAGTTCACATTTATAAATTTTATTATTTTACCTAATATAGATAGATATATTTTTTAAATATTATACCATACCATCTAATTTATTTGGTGTCACAATATACAGAGTTTCCATAAAATAATTTTCATCAATTTAGAAAACGTTGATATTTACACAATATATTTATTTTAAATATGAAACAGAACAGGCAAATTGAACGAATCAAGGTAGATAAACAGAACGTAAGGGTGGCGATATGTTCTTTTGACAAAAAATCAAAAATAAGTTTTTCCTGCTAAACTGTATGAGTTATATTTTACGAAAATCCTGTATCAAAAATGTTCCTTGATAGAGTTTATATTTTTGATACTAATAATAACGGAACTAGCATATCAAGCTAGCAACGAAGAGGACGAAAAGCCACGACGAAGGACTGTTTGATATCCACGATAATCCTCTGGCGCCGTGCTGCATCGCAGCAGGATTTTCACCTGAAATTAAAAATATCTCGTCGACACTGTCTTTATATTTCATTGATAAATGTACGTATTGACACGGTAATCTTCAATAAAATATTGCTTATTATTATTATTATTATTAAATATGAAATTTTGAAAATTTAGACCAATTAGAGTCCTTTCACCGAAATATATCCGAAAAAAGCCGCGCCTTGAACTCCGAATCTTTCGATTGCCGGTCTAATGCACAGCGAAAGATTCGGCGTCCAAGTCGCGATCAAGGCACGACTCTAATTAGTCTACATTTTCAAAATTTCGTATCTATATACCTATTCCCAGCGTAGATTTCATTAATTGACTGATTATTACTATTTTTTTTTGTTTTTTTTTTTTTAGTTGACTTACCGTTAAGTATATGAACATAACTGCTAGCTGGTTCAGCATTACTGGGAACACATGAATAATTTCCTGAATGGTGTGTTGTAGCATTTTTAATAGTGATTATGCTAGTTTTTGTTGTTAATGTTGATGTAACATTGATTCCTCTATCAACATCGTAATTTATCATCCGATTATTATGATACCAGAATACATAAATTGGTTCTTCAGTTGTATATAATATATCGCATCTTAATCGTAGTCCTGATCCGAGTTTTAGGTACTTTTCAGCAGGTCCCTGAATTTCAGCACGTGCTTCTGTAAAATTATTACCATCATAAAAAAAACCACAACACTGTCTCCTTTATGTTTCTATTTATATTACGAAATTTAATAATAACAAGATTGATATAATTTGGTTTTTTTTTGGTTCTTGTTGTCGTCAACTCTCATGTTATCTATAAATGTTAAGTATATCATCATCTTATTCACAAGGGAGATAAAATCACCCCTTCATCTGTACGTACAGTCGTCACATAGTGATTGATAGTCTCTTAAGGCAACCTACTAAGGTCATTTCCTTTATCACACTCAAAACTAGTGGTTTTCAAGTTGTGCAACCCCGAAAGTAGAAGAAGAAAAAAAATCTTATAAAACGGAAAACTTTCAACAAACTGTACTTATCTTATGAATTGATCTTAAGATTGTAACAGACATTTAAGTTAAACTGTGAATTTTTATCAAAATGTCAACAACGAACGGAAAAAATTACATGATTTTCAAGTAAAACGAAAAAACGGGGACGGGGCTGTGCGAAAAAAAAATATATATATAGAGGATCAAGAGTTGAAGGAAAGACATCCTAATTTATGCACTGATGGTATGACAAATCGTCGGATAGTTAAAGGACCTTGGATATTAAGTTTCAGCGGGGGTATAAACTTGGCGTTTAGTCTAAGCTTATCGGATAATGCTGTAGCAAGCAAAATATAGAACACTAGATTGTAGACAGTTATCTATAAATCAAACTTGTATAATAGACAAGGGCTCCTGGCGGGACTGCCTTGTATATACGATATTATCCTAGCTTCCGATACACTGCTGCTATTTTGTATACACACACATATACACAACCTACACACAAATATATATGTATTATACATACATACACACAAAAACTAGAAATTGGACTTGGTTAGGTTTCATAAATTTCTCCTGAATATACCCGTTGAAATAGAATAGATGATAAAAATACTTACCGACAACGTTGAGCTGTATGAAAATACTAGAAGGCGGATGCGAAGATACCTGACATTCGTACAGTCCAGCATCCCGTTTTTGTACGTATTTGATTTGTAACGTCCAATCCTGGAAATGGACGAGAAAAAAAAAACAACAAGAACAATAATGTACGTGATGATAACGAATGATTATTATAGAGATAAACAAGAAATCTAGATTGATTTTAATTCATCCACGAATGAACAGTCAATTCTGGTATATTTCAATATCAGTTAATCATGATTGAGATTATTACTACATCATGGTCTACCAATCAAGTGTAAATATTACATTAAATCATGTATATATGTATATATGTATACTTTTGTATTATTTGAATGTGAATCTTTAATGTGTAGAGTTTGAAAAGCGGCAATACACCGAACAGTTTTGATTAATTGCTAGATGGAATTGGTGATGATGGATATAGCTTTTATTGAACTGAAATTATAACTAGATTAAAACCGCCTTTTTAACGGACTGGTTAGATGAGGTCAACGGAAGAGGTTAATCTAATTAGAAGTTTACAATGTTGAACACACAAAACTGAAAAGGGAGTTGTCTGGTGGATTTTCATGACGACAACACACACACAAAAACGCTTATTGAAATTTATGTAACTATTCATAACTTGAATGAATAGAACAACAAATTTTAAGTTTCCTGTCATCATGGACCAGTCTTTGAATTTACATTAATGAAACATATTTGATGTTGTGTACTATGTGTGGGTGTCGTATTCAAAAAAAAAAATCTAAACAAAATAGATGCTGAAAGAAAACAAACCTTGGTGCATTGTTATCCTTATTGAAGATTTATTTTCACTTTCCTGTTTTTGTTTGAATTTTACTCACCCCAGATTGATGTAAATGTATTGTCTGGAAACGTTCATCACTACTATACGTTGTCAGGCCAACAGTCAATAGATGATAGTCTTTTCGTCGGATCCAAGAGACCTGAAATTTTTCTTGTTGAAAATCACAGCCAGATAAACGTGTCAAGAATCGAGCAGCACGACGTCAAGTTGTTATACTACATCAAGCTAAATTACAATTACTTTCAAGATAATTAAGCTAATTACTTGTTTGATATTGTCGTAGTTGTGATAGTACTATATATCGATTAACGGTCCTATGTAACTTGAAGCTATATAGATTAAATTGATTTATTCAGGATAACGTACAGTAGAACTAGATGAAAATCAAGAAAATCTAACGTTATACTCTCTGTTTATTCTAAACATTAAGAAATACTTTTGAATTTTTCTTGTTATAATATCAAATATTTATCTTGTTCTAGTGATTTACTCCGGTAAAAAAAAACTTGTTTGATAAATTGAATTTCTTTAGACTTTTCCTCTTTCCCACTGACGATCACGATCATATTCCAGTGGGAGAGTTCAGGGTTACCAAAGAAGAAGAAAAAAAAACGAACAATTTCTTACGCTTTTTATACCATTATCTGAATTTCACAAGTATACATTTCCGTAAAATTCAATAATATTCTATTGTTTTGTTATGGCACACCTGTGTCATCAAAAATGATGTGCCATTTGGTGAAACATTCGCAACAAATAAAACTAAACAGAAAACAGTAATAATAATAATAATAATAATAATAATAATAACTGACAAAAAAATTGCAAGAAAAAACAATTGTCGTAATTCCAGTTTCAGTTGTTATTCATTTATTCCGAAAATATCGATAGTAAACAATTCACCCGGCGCATCCACCAGAATTCGTCTCGTTAACAATCATGCGTCTCCTCTCCTCCACACCACCATATTCATTAAATATTTATTATTTGTTCAATATGTAGATAAAACTCACCAATTCCTCGCCTAAATTGTTGACAACACACGGAATTAATGCTATTGAACCAGTTTGGGCTGTTATTGTTGTATGATTTTCGGTAGCAAAATAAATTTGTGAATTCTCTATAGGTGCATATGATGAATGTAGTATATCATTGTTAATATCTTCAATGGAATTTCCACCTGAAAACAATTACATTTTTTTTTACTTTTAACAATACAATATAAAAGCGATTTTCATCTATTTTATGTTGGCATAATTCCCAAGGGTACAGCTGAACACAAACTGCTACTACCCCCAAAAAAAGAAGAACACCACCACCAAACAAAGAAATAACAAAGTTTTGTATTTTTATTATAACTGGAATTATATCCGGAGCAAAATCTAAATATTGATTTTGTAATAAATTAGAACAGATTGTATGAAATCTTTATTAATGGATTTTAGTATAATTCTTTTAATATTAGACATATTGATATGGTTATTTGGTTTGAAAAATATTACCTTGTGGATCGACTTCTTGCCAACAGCACATGATGAATATGAAGAATTGTAGCACCGATGGTCGGAACATGATTAACGTTCAATTTCTTTTAAATCTCTAATACATTATTTAACTTTTCTTTTAGATAATTCAACATTAACTAGACATGATATTTTAACGTTTACACATCTTTTTAGTGATAATTTAACAGTTCCAAGAAGATTATAGAAGAGTCATATCTACTGGAAAGAAGAAAAAAATATTCGCTAAAGAACTTACAATGGTTGCAAGGCGGGGGTGGTTATTTTTGGTGAATTCATTCGTAATTTTTCATTTGATTATATGAATTTTGGAAGATGCTCTACTGTGGCTTTGATGTGATGTAGAGTCTTCCAATGTACGTGATTTGTATTTAATATCAGTTTTGCCTAGTGGTCACTAGTCTAGTGGTAGAATATGAACAACCACAATTAAGTACCATAAACCCACCCCTTTTAAACCACAATAAACGTTATGACTTGTTCGCTTCCCGTTTATAACTGGGCCTTCAGAGTTTTGCTTCACTAAAACTTTAGATTATATGTATGGTATAACTTGAATAGGGTTGAGACCATTTTGATGGGATTGAGAGATAGATAGTAAAGTTACTATTAAATTTTAACGCACAAATATAACCGTTTTTACATTATTACTAAGTTGAAAGATAAAAGTAATTAACATAAAAACCGACCATTATCCACTTAATAAAAATCATTATTAGCAACGCAATTTTAGCGGTTTTTTTTTTGTAAATTTTGTTGTCCAACAATAAATCAAAACCGATATTGTAATATTTGTACGAATATTCCCATTGGACAGGTAGTTCTATTCGAATGAAATTTATTACATTGTGATCTGTTTGAATTTAAACTAACACGGTGAATTGGTGAATGTTAAAAGTGGTATTAGTTAAAACAAATTGTTAGAGACCCGTCCAACTAAAAATACGAAAAAAAAAAGAAGAAAGTTATAAAGCCATCTTGGCTGAAGATGGGTAAAGTTTGATCGGAATCGCAAGTTTTCAAATCAATAATTGATAATGTTTAAATAAAGTTTAGTTTGAACAAGAATAACTTTGATGAACTCAACGTCAACATTTTATAAAACTCTCTATATAGTCCTCCTATAGAATCTCGTTGAAATAATCTCGACGATATTTCTAATTGACAAATTTAAGAGAAAGTTCAAAGTTAAATTTGCAATTCATTCCATTTGGTGCCGTATTGAGAAGACATTGTGAATCGTACCTACGAGACGTTATCCTTATTGTTTTCTGAAGCTTTTGCTTATTTTACAACTGTCATTAATCCACAAACAAAACACATTACCATTCCTACAATTCAAAATTGTTCATTATTGTTTTAGGAAAGTTTCTTGAAATTAGGCTATGAATATGCACCGACAGCAAGTCACTTTATTTTTTCCCCCAAAAACTAATTCCAAACTTTTAAGTCAACTTGTGTATCAAGTTTCATCTTTTAAAGTGACACAAAAAACCAGAAAAAAAATAATTGGTGATATTAGTGTTTATTCCATTTAGGAGAGGATTATGGAAGTCGAATCATAAGTTGTATTAGTTTTGCGATTATTTATTGGAAATAAATGTATTTAAAATTCCAATCATTCCTCGTTATTCCCGTTTGACGTCCTTTAAAGGAACTAGTTCGTAAAAGGGATCCAAGCTGGTGCAAAATTGTCCAATGAATGAAACGCGGGCGTGGCAGACGGTTCAGTTGTCAACCCCGTCGTACAAAGCTTGTTTAATATTGTGGAAAGGAAGCAATATCGAAACGAATTACAGTCGCATCTATTTCATTTATTCTACTATAATATTACATTCTTATATCAAATATATATATCAATAATCGTATTCTTTGAGAACGATAAAAACCCCGACGATATCCACTTTTTTTTTTAAACTAGACTGAATTTATTTCAACCAAGATAAAAACCGAACGTGATCCTGATAATGCGAAATTTACGCACAGCATATTTCCTTTTATAGATAACTTTTTAAAATATTCCTCAAATATTCGTTTTACCTTTACTAATAGAAGATTCTATGGTTGATTCTTGTACGTATATATATAGTCTGGTTCAATATGCATGTGGCGTTTACTTGTTATGTACGGAAATATAAATTTATTGCTTCAGTCCAGAACTGGTCCTGAATACCGAATTATCCACTTTATGGTCAATATATTTAAGAGTTTTAATATGTTTTCGTTGGCAAACACCAATAACAGTCCAACATTGATAATTTGACTGCTTCCTGTCTAACAAATAAGAAGAATAAATACAAATTTGCGGAAACAACAGAGGGTAAGTCGTAATTATACAGTTAAAAATGGGATTTTATACGCTATTCTGGATTGGGGAGGGTTTTAAGTACGATAACAAAACGTTTGAGATTACTCAACCTAATAAAAATGGAAGAAAAATTTAATTACATTCGAAATTTCTAGAGGGCAAGTAACAACGGTGAATGGATTATAAGCAAAACCTGCCACCTTCAGTGTCAGACAGGTATCAAATATGCCAGGTTTTTGCCTTTAAAAAAGCAAAAAGTAGTGGAGTTTAAAAGGGGAGAAATAGCACAGAATTCAGTCAACAATAACAAAAAAAAAGTGTGAGTGGAAACGAATGTTGAACTTAAAGTGTGGAAATTCAACAAATTTTGATCGAATTTTTTTTTCCCCCAAATCAAAATCAATCTACCGAAAAAAACACTGATTTATTAAGTATTTATATAAGAATTTTTAATGATATTAATTGACCAGTTTTTTATATGCCTACGAGGCATATAAAAAAAAGTTAGTAACAAGATTCTGATGAAATCAGGGGGAAAAAATCTCAATTTTCCACCTAAATACATTCTCCATCATTCGATGAAAAGAATAATGAAAAGTTCCAACCTTTTCCCTGTTCTCCAGCAACAATAACAACAATAATAGGTTGTCATATGTAATACGTACACATATATTATAGATATAAGAGAAAATGGATTATTGTTAGATTGAAATTTGAATTATGTCAACAATTTCGGGAAAAGTTTTAATTGAAATTGGTTTTTGTATAAATTGTGCCTACTAGTAGGAGGAGGAACTTGCCGGATTTATCCTTGAAACTATCAAGGAGGAGATGTGGGGCTGTTTGGCTCTATGCCCGATTTAAATCTGAATTCTCGATAAAGTGCCAGGACTATCTTGTTGGCTACGTAACTAATCCAATAACTATTTAACTATAAGGTGGATTTACGGAACGTTTCTATAAGTTTGAAATTTTCCTAGTATCTAGATACATTTTATACACTCTTGTTGTTATCTGATACTAATTCGTGCACAAATTCTACCAACCTTATACCACCAACGAAACATTTTTTTTATGATAAATCGTCGGTCAATTTATTATTTCGTCTTCAATTTGATATTAGACACGTTATCAATTTTCCGTTACATTTCTCGCTGCTCTCATCGAATTATTTATTTCTAGGATTTATCTCTTATTTATTCGATCTTTTCTCAGAGCAATATTGCTATAACAAGATATTATTTCACTGTTTTTGATTCCCATCCCCAGTTGTGTTTCAAATATTTTGGTTTTGGGGGTTTCAGCGGAAAATCCGAAATATTCACAGTTCTTAATCTAAGATGTCCGTTAATAATACAAACTTGAAAGGGGGATAATTTGCCAACATCCTGACACATTTCCAGAAAATCGTTATTAAAACGAACACAATAACTTGAAAGTATGCGGAAATTTGATAGATAACTCAATTAAAACTTAAATGGTTGAAATTGTTGTGCGGATTTCTCAGCTATTCCTGGATTATTAGTGCCGACAAAAAATAATAATAATAATCAAACAAACAAAATTCTCAGCTCTTATTACGAATATAGAGAATATCGTCAATTTGTATAAAATCTACATTTGCCGTTATGAATGACATATGCGTGCAAATTTTTGTTTCGCCGAAATTGAATTGTTCTCATAACGTGTTGGCGTGCAAATATTTATGATTGTCATATGAATGGTCTTTTGATTACACCACCACCCCCCATTATTGTTTGATAATAAAACAAAAAAGACAATTTAAATTAAATATTATTTACGGATTTTCTAAGAGGAAAGTTGGAAAATTATTCATAATCCTTAGAGTATGGAAAACTTCCTTGTCTGGACAGCTGGTGCATTGTTCCAACGACATCGAAAAACACTTGGTTTTTCAATCTTTCCTTTTTTAACTAATTGTAAATTAATTTTTTTTTGTCTATATTAAAAAAAATATTTTTATGAATTGTACAAAAATATACAAAAGCAACACATCACTTGTAGTCCCACTGTACTTATATATAGAAAAAAAAGTTACTATCCAACAAAATCACATTTTGGTTTATTTACTCATTTATTTATTTATTTATTATATGTTTACATAGTAATCTTTGTGACCGCGGCGCTACATTTTTTCCTTCTTTTCTCGAATTATTATTCGGTGTAGTGTTATCGAGCACTGGAGCAGGAGTTGCTGCCCAGCTTCCAACTGAAATCTCTGAGCGCCACGATAACGGTGCACGGCAAACGTCCGAACTATATTTCAGTGCCTCCTTTCAGTCGTTTCAGTTATCCTGTAACAGGCACGACAGAGAAGAGCTTTCTCTCACAACGAAATGTTCATCCTTGCATAATGCTTTAACCCGAAAATTTATCAACACTACTACTGCACTACGTTTTTCTTTCGGTTTTCTTTACAATTTTTATTTTTTTACATTGATATTTCCAGAGG
>JAZBHA010000498.1:0-31860 GCA_037464855.1 Iselma pallidipennis | reverse complement strand
ACGGTGTAAAGATGATAAACAATTAAAAATTTACCACTTGAAATTAGGGAAATGGACAAATTAAGTATTTAAAACAAATAGAACTATTATTATATAGATATGGATCTGAAAATTGTATTGTAGAAATAATGGAAAAAAGACATCTAGAAAACTGCAAAAATATATATCTATTCCTGGTTTGTTTTTTATAACGTCTTTCTACGCCCTACGAATCCTGGTCGTCACTTTAGTTAATCTTCTCGGTCTTCTGGAACTATACATTTCTTTTCAGATATCGCCGTTTCCATTCCTTCCAGTTACGTTACGATTTCACTCCTACTCATTTATGTACGTTCCTTCTTCATCCAGTCTTTGTATGTCTATACAGGATTTCGTCTATTGTTCCGTTTCCTTTCAATTTTTTTTTGCTCCAATTAAAACGTGTCAGTTAATTGTCGTAAATCTCACTAATGAGAATCATGCTTATTTAGTGTTTATTGTATATATGTTTGTAATGTTTCCCGAAATAGTATTGTGAGTATTATTGATGATAAAACTAAACCAAGCCACACACACACACAAGATTAAGATTCCCTGAGACCGGTTCTTCCACAACCAGATCCTTTTTACATTTCCCGTTGTTTACAATCTTCGTCGTCCAAATATATACGTGAATGCTCGTTGTATCAAATATCAAATCTTTTCTATCTCTATTTTGGCCCTTTTTCACCCACTGTACTAGTAAAATAGAAGTTGACAAAATTGATATATTTGTAATTAATTAGCGGTTTTGTTTTAGAGAAAAAAAAAACATCACGAATTTCGTTTGTGTTGTGTGCTTTTACGTTGCATCATCCTATAAATTTTGATACTTTCTCGACTTTTATTAGTGTTGTGTATCTGAAATTTCCAGCTTTGAATCGTAGCATCAATAGTGTTTGTTTTCAGTGAACGAGGGAGAGGATTAAATGTTGTACGAGGAGAACACTTCAAAGGGTCTGAAACAATCAGGTTTATTAAATCTTTCGAAACAAGACAGTGTTTCACCACCTCTTTAAAGCAAATAGAAAAGACACACACAAACACATTTACTATATATACATAGCTATAGACTATAGACCGCATATAGTATACACATAGATACAGTTATATATAAAATTAGATACAAAGAAAGAGAAGAGAGAAACGCGATTTGGAGTGTAAAGCTTTTGTTTCTGATACGAAATCGTTTTCAATGTTTCATAAATGTAATGCTCCTACTAGCAACGATTCATTTTCTCAAGTACCTATCTACTGATATATACATTTTCAAATGGAATTCTGGTCGACTTTAACAACAATTCACAATTTCCATTCCAGTTTCTATACATACAGATATACATAATATTATTACATTTCACCTATATATAATATATATAAGTAGAGAAGTTATGTATATATGTAGCATTTGGATCAATATTCAAAAACTAGAAAATGATGATACTGTAGGGGATAGAATAATGGTGATATCAATTCGTATAAGAAGATTAGAAGTTGAGAGACCGTCCATTTGTCAAATGTGTCATATGCAGAAGATTTCAACAAAGCAGCTAATAAGTGAACTATGAAACAGATTTTCCTAAAAAGATAGTGAAAAAGTGATGGAATCAATCAGGATTTTTTCCGAACTTTGTTCTTTTTTACTAAATTAGCTCTGGGTGTTTTTCAAGTTTGGAACAAAAATTTTGCGAAAATTTCATTTAGCTAACAACATTAGGACGTACACAAACAACACAATTAGCACCAGGTTCTATTAAAGTTAGCTTTTAGGTGGATCCATATAACGGGGTAAATTCCACTCTGTGCACTATATAAGTATGCCTATAGTTCTCTACATCATTTACACGTTTTTTACCTTTCCTTTTTTTTTGTGCCTGCACTTTATTGTGGTTAGCTAGGATCACGTACATCGATTTTCATTAAAATCACCTCCACATATTGCAGTTTAGCTTTCACAGACACTTCTCATTTACCGCGTCTTTCCGAAGTTGTTTTTTTTTTCCACCTTCCGTTCGTGTTTCTCACTTTTCCTATCAATTTACAATACAACTTCTGCACTGAATCTCTCTCTCTGTTTCTCGTGTGTTCTAATCGAACTAAAGGAAACGAAATTGAAACCGAGTAAATTGAACTGTTGTGATTGAAAAGTGATATTAATCCAATCAAGGACTGACTTTGGTTGCAATTATACCAATTCTAGTGCATATCTTTCCAGTTCGTTAGCGGCTGGTACGTTTCAGGCTTTTTTTTCTTCGTTGGGGGAGAGAATTTGATAGGGAATTCCTTGAAAGCCCACCTGAACTGAATTACGACGATTCTCTCTCCCTTTCGTTTTGTGATCTTTATTGAATATCAAAGAGATTATCTTTAAAATTTAGAGGATTTCGTATTTGACTTATTCGAGTTTTTTTCGTAGAATGTAGAAAAATATAATTTTACGTCAGTGTGCAAATTTACTTTTTTTGCGTTTATTTGTTGAGAAAACTAGAAAATTGTAGGGAAATATTACAAAATTTTAGCGGAAATATTACCGTAATATTCGTCTAAAATATAAATAAAAGTCGGTTTTGACTGACTTGTCATTTATATGTACAATAGTCCTGTTGAATGGTGTAATAAAGACCTCAACTGTCGTGTGAATGTTTCTTTTTCATTTGTCATGTGGTATTTTCAGAATTAAGCTCTTTAAACAGAACTCGCACAAATAAAAGGCAATTATTCGGTTTTTGTGCAAATAATTTCGTGTATTTTCTATGTTTACAAAAATCAAATTTCGAATAAACAAATTAACAAATTGAAAAGGACTGAAATTTCATTTAAAAAAAACACAAATCTTTATAAAACACAATTTAATCGTTCTAATTATCAGTTTTATTTTTTAAAGAATTGGGAAAAAAATCACGTTATTCAAAAATATATAAAGTTACAGATTTTCTAAATTAAAAGCAATTTCCATTGACACGAACCGAAAATAAATATTGAATTTGATTGGAGTTTATCAATTATTCCATTCAATTGAATCCGAAATTATAAACGAAATAACAGAGGAAATAAATCTGTGTCGGTGCAACACGCTTTTAATAAACTGAATAATTGTAACGGCAAATTTAATTTAAAATGCAAATTTTCAACAATTACAAACAGATAAAAATCGAGAGAGAGGAAAAAAAACCGATTTCTCTTTAATTCGTGAATTTTTCAGTTTTTTATCTGGGCCCCAAAAAAAACCTTTTATTTTTCCTGAAACTGTTAATTTTTTTTTTGTAACGTACGACAAGTAATTCAAATGTCAATTGCATTGAAGTTAATTTAGAGGATGGTTTTTAAATTGAATTTTTAAACTCGATTTTGTTTTTCAGCCGGAAATCGACCAACAATATCCGCTTTATTATGAGAGCTTCTTTGTTGTGTTAAGTAATTGAGAAGATTTTTTTTTCGCCGGTTATAGATAACTGCCATGTGCCCGTTTAATTAACGACAATGCTTTTTTATCTTTGGTAACTGATTAGGTGGGGGCCTTTTAATTCTTTGTAGGCAAAATGAATGTCCGTTATCCGGAAAAATGATAAGAAAATTAATCATTCTGGAGTACTAATCGTTGGAGTTGCTTCTAAGATAAGTAGACATGATTCCTGAAAAAATGGTTGGCGACAAAACGATGAGATCTTCTAGTACGAGGTTTGATCAAAAAATATTTGGACTTGCATGTATCTCAATGGGAAGAGAAGTAATAACAGAATGGGATAATGCCTTTGTTTGTAACTTGACTATTGTTGGGTTTGCGTCAATAAGTCAATTTTCCTTTTTTAGTAATTCATGTTTTGCCACTCTTACGATTGTCAGAATAGACAGTGACAGATACACTTCAACTTTTGCAAACGGCCTTTGGGATAGATGCTTTGGGTCGGACCACGTGTTCTGAGTGGTTTAAGCGTTTCAAAGAAGGGTAAGAGTAGGGCTCTTGGGTCTAGCCCCCCTCCCGTGGTCGTATGCAGTTGAAATTTTGTGGACACACTATATGACCCATGAGGATATCAAAAATAAAAAAATCACCCCCGAAAAACCAACCCCCTTCCGGGGGTAAACACCCCTATTTCAATCCGCAGGGGCAAAAGGACCCCGCCAGGCGAAAGGGAAGGTCTCAAAACGTAAGTATGCATTTTTTGAAATTTCTATCTAGCGTATTTCCCCCCCAAATTAGAGGGCAATGTTGACAGCGTCATGTCGTTGTAAAAATTACCCTCTAATTTGGGGTAGAAATACGTGGGCTACAAATTTCAAAATATTCATACTTACGTTTTGACACCTTCCGCTTCGTTTGGTGAGCGCCTTTTACCCCTACGGGTTAAAATAGGGGTGGTTAGGGGGTGGTTACCGCGTAAGGGGTGGTTTTTTGGGGGTGATTTTTTCATTTTTGATATCCTCGTGGGTCATATAGTGTGTCCACAAAATTTCAACTGCATACGACCACAGGAAGGGGGCTAGACCCAAGAGCCCTACTCTTACCTACTACTATTACCAACAATTTTTCCTGTTTCATAGTTACAACAGCGTATTCAAGATATTCTCATCAATCATGTATATATACACACTGCTAGTTATATTTATCATGTGGGTGAAATGTAATAATGTAAAATTTAATATTTTATCAACTTTAACATAAACAAGTTGATAGCTTTGAAAATTCTAGGTTGATTTATATTTTTGCTGTTTCACGACTCACAATCAGTAGAACTAAAACTCTTTGTATTATTTCCGGTGTATAAACATTTATATATCTATAATATATAAACTTTAAAGCTTAAATCATTTAATATATACGAGAATATTATCTATTGTTTAGATATCAACAAAACTATTCGACCATACCATATCGAATAAGTTAGGTACATACAATACATTGTTCTAAGAGAGTTCAGAATTCAACAATGTAGAGTGAGAGGTCTTTTGTATAATAGTATTGCTATATAGTGTCAGATCGTATATAATCGTGCCCAAATTAATACAAACATTAATTTCCATTGAAAGGGCGAAATCCGATGCCAAGAAGTCACGTTATATACGCATTCATAATATACAGGTCGAGGATAGAAATTATAGATTGTTGTTTGTACGTTATCATGTCTATAATAAGCTCATACCTTGTCTTACGGCCGGTTTCACCAATCGATATTAGTTGTGACCCCATCCAGTTCAAGTTTTGGGTACTAGTACCGATTTTAGACCACTTTGGTGAGACCGGCCATTATTATTACATATTTTCTTACAAATAATATTTTTTGATTTTCGAGGGTTTATTAATGAATCCAATTAGACTCCTTGATCAGTATACAACCAACTCTATTGTTGTTGGTTGTTAGAATTTGCTATTAAACTACATAAATTACATATTCCATTCCGGACATTGCAATGTTGAATAGTCGTCTAGCGTCACAAGATTTTACAATCTAATAAAATTTCATTCCATCGATTTCAAGTGATAGTATTATAGAAGGTAGGTGGTATATATAACATGAATGAAGGAGAATTTATACGTTCAGAGATTCTAATTGGAATTTGGAATTTTCGTTGAATAACAAACACTGTATAACAATCGACCGACCAACCGACCAGTGTTGGAATTATGATTTAATAATTTCCAACTTGAATATAAGGGAAAAATTCCATTCTTTTTTTTTGCATAAACTGTGAAGAAAAAAAACATCCCTACATTTAACAGCCAGTTGTTGGTAATAAAAACAGGATTTATTAATGATATTTTACGGTAATATTATTCAACAGAAAGGTAACGCAATTCTATGCGTACTATAACTGAAACGGTGGGATAAAATTTGATTTGTTGCTGTTGTTTGTGATACCATAGCTATACGATAGATCTAAATCACAATTTAACTAATTGCAATTATGTTCATTTTATTGTTTACTTTTATTGCAAGATAACACGTTGGGTTATTCAATTATTGAATTGTATGCAACACAATTTAGACTATTGTCGGTTGTAATATTTAATACTGTACGTTAAATTGTAATTACAGATGTTCTAATAGGCTAGCCACACTGGTAGGTGACACACTGCCAGCCCTCCATTTACTAAATGATACTCCTATTTCATAGCTCAATAATTGAGTGAAAGACTAAATTGTAATTTTGGTCTGTTATGTGACTAGCATATAAGATCCCTGCCACACGAGCAGAATACAATTCAATTTAGCGACAAGGTCAATACAAATTGAAATATTGGTGAACTCTACCCTGTCACACGGGCGTTTCACAATTACAATTAACGCACGCGCAAGGCATAGCTTGTTATGTGTATGTTGTGTGTGTTTCTTGAACAAACAGCTGATGGCAGCCATGCTTTTAGATGCCGCGCAGGTGTAGTTGACACAATTTAGCTAACTAGAGTTCTGAACAGCCAATTTACTAAATCAATTTCGCCGCTCATTAATTGAATATTGTGTGCTGTCACACGGCAAATTGGAAACCAAGGTAAATGCGAACTTGATTAAATTGAATTGTATTCTGCTCGTGTGACAGGGATGTAAGAAATGTACTGAAATTTTAATTTAAAATTACCGAAGTTTCTGCAAGTAACAAGAAATTCAAGCAATTTTTAGAAATTTAAAACTGTCATCGTGAACAAAGTCTCATTTTATACGATTTCCTTTAATTACCTAAATATATGTATAGGTAACAAGACAAAGTTAAAGAGAACTCAATAAATATCTCGTTATATAATATTTAGATTGCTTTTAAAATTTTTTTTCAAGTCTTTTTCAGTTTATATGAAAACAGATATTAATAAAAAGTCGAATCAATCAAAATCGTATATAAGATATTTTTATGATGCTTTCTACTTGATCAAAGCAAATATAAATAAAAAGCTTTAAAATGAATGTTTACCTTTCAGATTTTGCCCAATAGGAATATGAATAACATACAGCTGTAATTACTGAAACATTATTTTCAGTCTATCTATCAATATATACGTAAATTATTGTAAAACATTGATCTATTTCAGGTACTTCATCAAATGATTTATGTTCATCTGAGTTTTATAATAAATTTTCAAACATATTTTAAATGGGAAACGTTTAACAGTCGAGGGAATTTTCATTTTCATTCAAATAAATTCCACTTGACATATAAACTGTCTCTCCTCATATGAATAAATGAACATTCAAAATTAACGTCTGATTAACATTTCAAATATTGACTGTACGTAATGAGATTTTATATGAAATTTTAGTAGAAATTCCTGCCTTTTTAATCATAGAGTTAATATACGGAAATTGCGCTTCTCTTTCTCGGTTATCAACAAAGTTTAGTAACGATATGGCAAGAGAAACAGGGTAACATCTCCAAACCATATGTTGTTCTACACTACATCTATTCTTTTTTCTTTTTGCTCGTTCCATTTTCTCATCCTATTCGGTTCTTGTAGTACAGATTTGGGTTTAGTAAATCTAAGATCGAATCGAATTCCTATACATCTCCAGTTTAGAGATTTCGCCAGATAAGAATCTAATCACAGTTGTCTTATTCGTTCACTAGGTCGTATCCGGATAGTATTGTTGTTTTTCTGATTAGATAGGAAATTGATAACGTAATCTATTGAAGAATATAAATTTATACAAACACCAATGATATCCAGAATTTAATTGAAAAAAACTTTTGATGAAGAAATCGAGATACAGAAGCAAAAGGATTCGTCTAATTATAAGAGTTGTAATTGAATACGAGAGTATCTTGTCATTTTGCTGAAGTTCCAACAATTTCTGTTATTTTTTTTTATGTCTGCATTTCTGGACCGAAACAGGATGGATGATATGAATGTTTGACAATTTATTTTCGTTATTTTTCCTGACATCATCCTATTCAACTACCCCCGAAATTATTCCATCTCGAATCGTTTATCATCATGGGTATGTGAGTCATTTAAACGAAAATATCGGTTCTTTTTGGTGAATATTTCAAGAATTTCAATGGAAAGACATTTTTTTTTCGTCGTTTCTCATCTGATATTAAATAGATAGCTACAGGACACAATGTCCTTCAAATAAATATAAATACAGAATACATTTAAAAAATACTTGACTGCCACTTCTCTACTGTTGTAAATCAATAATTCAATGCAATATTTCATCGGAAAGTTTTGTATATAAAGTTCTTTCGTCTTTTCTGTTAGATCCCGATTCATTGCTACTGTAATTAATCATCTTCAAGGATTCTAATTAAAAGATTTGTGGTAAAATATGCACATTTATTTAAATGAATAATTTCATTACAATCCTTGTGCCTATATAGTTTGAAATCCTCAAGCCTGAATTATATTACATAGATTTATTATTTCGTTTTTGTTGGTAATCCTGTAATAGGACTTATAAAAACATAAAATAGATTGTAATGTAATGTCTGTTATTTATTTAATTTATAACAATAGCAGAAAATCTAAATGTTGGAAATATGAAAGAGAAATTCCATCATCAATACATTAAAAATGAACTTTAATATTTGCATTGTTATTAAAACCAATACAGGGAAATACAATAAAAAAGCTAACGGTCGAAAACAATCAAACTTTAATACCGAATACGTTAAAATACGGAAAATATCATAAATTGAGTTTTGTGTATTTGCTAAAAATAAAACCAATACTACACAGAACTTGTTGTCAATTCATTAAAATGCAAAAACAGGCTTATTATAAACATATTCTATTATGCGATTTTTAAATATTATGCGTGACAATATTGAATTTTCCGTTACAATCTCCTTTTTGAAATATTATTGGGACTTACAAGAAAATTTCTTTTACTGTAATATTCTCTGAAATTCCGCTAAATTATTGTTATTACCTTCATTCAATTCGTACATGGAAACTTATCGTTAGACCCATTTAAATTCAGTATCTCGGTAGCAAATTTGTGGAACGAAAATGTCAACAACATAGGTACACTTGCTACCCACATGGTGTTACATTTATGTGTGTTTTATTATAACAAATATATATAATTCGGTGTACCGCCACAGATAGTCATGTACCCGTCCCTAATGGGAATGGTCAATTGTATATTCGTATTGTATGTGACTTGTTACCATCAGTATAGACCAATGTAATTACTCTGTTCCGGTGGATGACCACATTTTGCTGTATATCCTAACCAGAACCGGAATGTAATCTCAACAAACTAAATTATATGGTCAGTTAATTCATCTCAAATAAGCGATTGATAATAATTATATCAATTCTTAATGTTTGTGAATAAATGTTGTAATTTCATTAACTTTAAGTCAAACTTTAAACTTGATATCAGCGTTAATGTAATATAGTAATGTTGTTTTAACAAAGCCTCAAATGTTTGTGAATTTACACAAACTAATCTACTGAAATCGCAATTTCGGGCTTTGTTAGACTGTAATATGAATTAAAGTTGAGAAACTAGCTATGATAGCAGATATTAATTCTACCGTAACGTTTTTTAGTCGACTAACCTACATACCAGGCAATAAAAATAAAAAGACACCTACATAAAGACCTTTTTTATTATTTATAGACCTAATATTGAACGTTTTTTTCTTTATTTTGTCTCCTACAGTGCAACAAAGTTGCTGTTTTTTGAACGAAACGCATTTAAGTAAACGTGGCAGGAAAAATGGTGGATGCGCCGGGATCACGAGCAAAACTATTTATTGTTCGAAAATTAATCACAGAAATACTGCAATAACGATAAATATGGATCAATAAAACAATTTTACCCCAATTTTAACGTGTTTCAGTTTTAATAATTTGCATTTTGTTTTTAATTGTTGTGATTACGCAATTTCGTGATTGTTCTTTGTACTGTAGACATTAGATTATTTCAAAAGGTCAAGGCAAATGAAAAATATGAAACATTGAAGGAGAAGCTTTTCAATAAATACTAATTAATTTATAATTAAGAAATTCGTATCAATACACTTGCACAGAATCAAACAACATAGTCGGGAAGACTAATTTGTTTGGCCTTGGGGGAATTTATAGGAAACGGATGTATCCCTTCAGTTGGCGATCAAAAAAATTACTTAAAACATTACCGGTGGCCCCTCAAACACTATTTGGCCCCCAAACACTATTTTGCCCCCAAACTCTCATCGGCCTCGGAGGAAATCTCTCCATATCCCCCCTGTCCACTGTTTACTTAGCTGTTACATACTTGACGACACAACAGTACAAAACACATATACAAACAAGTTTTTGGTTTTTGATAACAACGGTACATATCCACGAAACAAAGTTGTATAATGTCCTTTGTCTAATTTGTTGTTACAAGTTTTCTAATCAGTTGATTTTAAAACATCGACGAGCCAACATCAAAATTTTTCTAATCTATTAATTTAAATGAAATAGTGTCTTGGAGACAGTGTGTGTTGTGAGTCAATCAGTGTAAGTGCGCGCGTGAAATTACCACTAAAAATTAATCAATGTGAAGTGTATGAAGTGTTTTCTAAATTGTCCACTACCATCCACTATTGATGATTAGCGTTTTGGGGGCCTGCACAACCTTATCGGAGAGGTTCAGCAAAAGGGTATCATCGAAAGGGTAAGTTTTACAGCATATCATTTTTAGATTTCGTTGTTAAAAAGTTGATAAAAAAATACCTTAAAAGATTATCGGTGGCCCTTCAAACGCCATTTGGCCACCAAAAGCTCATTGGCCCCGGGGGAAATCGCCCCATATCCCTCCTGTCCAGTCCGGCACTGATAAAACTATTTGCAATTTCACTAACAGTAGTTATATGAACGATAATAAACAATAGTAAAATAAATTCCCTCGATGTTAAAGTCGTTAGTTTGCAAATAATTAATTACTCGTTTAATTACATAGAAAATCTACTACTAATAAATCTATTGAATTCATCATGACACGTGTCAGAATTTACAGTCTTTCCCTCTACACATAAAATACCAAAATTCAAATTAACATTTCCTAAAATAAATTATCGACTTTGTAATAACATTCATTTGATTAATTATGAGTAAATATTGTAAGGATGTGACAATTTCATTTTAGGTAAATATATATAGGTACCGTTTAATTGTAGATTTCTTTCTATTGTTCTCCGACTGTGTCAACTTTCAATATTACAAACTCAGGTATTTCCATTTCTAAAGAGCTAAATGTGAATTTAGGAATCATTTAACTGTTATATAAGATTTAATTAAATTTCCGCAATTGTCATTTTATACTGTTTCACCTGTCATTCCTACGTAGTCCTTTGAAAATTGATAAAATATAATAAGACTAGAAGGAAAAATACACAAGAAAATCTCTGTATTTTTGGGCAGGTAGGATATCCTGTCACGTTGTGAAATTCCCACTAGTTTTTTGGAAATTTGAATTTGAAAGTTCTAAAATTGCCTTATAGGCCGAAAAATTATAGGCAACACGATGTAATCTCTCTTTACAAAGCTCTGCTGCCTCAAGAGACGAAATCATGGTTGCATTTAAAAGAAAATCAGGTGCTACAACGAAATATTGCATCACGCCCCCTTAATTCAATCAATACTGACTGACGCTATATTTTAGTTTAGTTTGAAATAAATCACAAAATATTGACAGACAAAAATTTATGAGATACATCTATTTGGTTTCCTTATCATAAATATCAAATACTTGCTATGATCAATAGCACAGTATTAGAGGGTTTATGTGCTACTCTATACGGCAAAGTACTAAATTCTTAGGTTAAAAGTTCTATATGCTTCATAAATTACAAGTACAACTTGATGAAGGATTTAACTCTAAAAACTTTCAGACTACCATTAAACTACAGTTTTATTTTATATTATTATTAAGTTGAATATTTTAACATTCACAATGGGGGAAAATTTTAAAGCTTTCTTGTTTTTTTGTTTTTTTTTGTTTTAGAAATCTTCCACAAATAAAATATTGTTCGTTCTTATTTGCTACGTTTCTAGAACAAAATCAAAATTACACTAGACATTGGTGTTGTTTTATAGAAGGACGAGCCTAAGGGCGTGTCAAATATAATACCAACACAATCTAGTTGAACTACATTGAACTGAATCCGATTTATTCCACCTTAAAATATCTCGTTTCTGACGTTGTATTTTTATTTGGTTATAGATGTAACTTCATTTTTTTTTGATTCGCCCTTTTTTAACTCCCTTCAGGTTTTCATAAAATATTTTTATAACTGACTAGAAGAAGCTACATAAAGTATATAAATTCAAATAGATTATTTATTTACAATTAGTTTACATTGAAAATCAACGTGAATTCAATATCTGGCATCTATCGGCTTGGAACAGAACAAAAAAATTGTTATTACCATGTGACTGTCTAAATAAGTGACTTGAAATGCCAAAATGCACCCAAAAACATCACTTATCAACAACGAGTTAAACCTAACATCCAACTTAATATAGTCGCCATTACCATAACGTAGAGACATAACGGAAACTGCTATTATGTAAATTTATGTAAAATATAAACAAACCGCATCATCATATAATACCCAGAGCTAAAGGAATACAATAAAATAACGAACATAAAAAAACGAGAACAAGATAGAGAAAGATCGAAAGACACAGGATACGCTCAACAGCACACAATGCAAATAAAATATCCAGGAAAATAGGTGTAAGAGCAACGAGTGAATCAGGATGAAAAAAAGCTGAGGATATCTTGAGTTTCAGCATCCGGTCGTCGGTCGTAACTACGATAAACCCTTACAGTAAAGATATGTTATATACTACAATACATACAACAAGCTACATATGCCCTTGGTCGTTGTTGAATGCGGGTGAGAGTTCACCCGTATGAATACGAGAACTCTTATCATCAGCAAAGTGCCAGAATACACGGCACACTCTTATTACTGTTATAAATCACACTAAACACCTACGTTGAGATGTGCATCTATACATATATTTATTTGTCAATGTTGATGGTGTTCTTTATTTTATAGTCTTGAATATAAAAGAGAATCAACGAGAAAATTGAAAGAAAATTTTCAACAAAAAAAATTCTCTATATCTGTCATAGTTTATTCAATCTAATAATATCAGATGTCATATAGACTGAAACTTTTTGATATAATAAACATATAGTTCTTAGGTCAATTAAAGTTAACAACGACTGAAACTTTGTACATTGTATCAAATAAATGTAGGTAGACGTCGTACTTGAGAAGAAAAATGTTGGAAGACACTTTTTTGAAACTATGGCTGATAAAGTTCAATCACTTACTTGAAGTTTGTGGAAGTAAACTTTAGATGGAACATTGTTGTCTAAAAATAAATTCGTATCAGTTCAAAATATCACATTACGA
This sequence comes from Iselma pallidipennis, assembly GCA_037464855.1. Taxonomy (NCBI): domain Eukaryota; kingdom Metazoa; phylum Arthropoda; class Insecta; order Coleoptera; family Meloidae; genus Iselma; species Iselma pallidipennis. The sequence continues at coordinate 18,504 of JAZBHA010000498.1, read as the reverse complement.
AATGTTCTTCATAAGGTTTAAATAAAATAAATACATAATTTGGTCATATTTTAAAAAACCTACAACAACACTATGTCGTCTTCTAGAAGCCTGATACTTGTGGAAAAGTGGGGAAAAAAGATACTTCAACTAACCTAAATTTCTATTTATAGCGACGAAATTCAAGATTTTACCATCATCGAGTATACGGTACAAGAGCATTTTGGTGGATGCGCCGCGACAAAGTATTACGATTTTTTTGTTTGACAAATTCTCGGATGAAATTGAAAGATAATTGTAACTTTTAAAGATATTTCCGTAATTTATGTGTTGCATGTCGATTCAACTTGTAGATTATCCTTACAACAGTTCGTTAGCATGAAAATTGAAATTTCAACAAATCCTTATTAAAAATAAAACTAAAAATATGAAATAAATGCACAAATCGCTTCTTCTCCGTCTCGTATCGTTATTTATTCCATTTCGCATCTATACAGCAAATTTCAAGTGTGTGTATTCTCATTCAATGTGCATTTCAAGACGAGCACGTTTTTCCCACCGACAATCCAACCATCATAAATAAAATTTAAAAAGTAATTTTGCCGAGATCGTATGTGTTTCCACACATCTGTATCGTCATTTTTTCCCATTCCTCGGTAATGACTGAGCCCAGTCCAGTAATTACAAGTACACGTTTCAACTGGACACACGACGATGACATGTTAATTCTAATGATTCTAATTAATTTTTTAATATTTCTAAATGTGTAGCTTTTCGTTTGGTTAAATAGACGTGATTAAAATTTAAAATCGTTTACATTGAAGACGTTTAGAAATTGTTAAACGTTTATAGACTTGGCACTGAGAGTGCAGGAATCTTGCATAATTGATGGTTAGCCGCTGTTACGGTACTTGGTATAATGATTAATTAAGTGGGCAGAGACATACAATTAGAGCACCGGTTAGAAAGGTTTAGGGTGAATAAGGGATGTGTGTTATGGAGATGTGGGTGTTGTGGATTTGCATAGAAGGACCACTTTTTGCATACTAATACAGGTCAACCAGTGTTGACACAAAGTACCATTTTCAGTTTACTGAAATTACGGGAAACTGGGCTTTTTTTAAATATTATATAATACTATCGAGCATGTTTTGAGGGAAAAGAAAAGAAAATTTTATGAACATCACTAGACAACTGGCTCAATCCCAACTAGTCTTGTAAAATCAAAGAAAGTTTCATGAAAAATGAACCGACCGAACTTTGCCAATATTCGTGTCTTTTTTCTCTGGTCGTCGTCGTCGTTGTCGTCGTTTCAATTACCAAGATTAATGATATGTATGTAAGTTAAAATCACGAAAAATCTCTTTGCACCTGCCTCCAATTTTGCTATTTCGGAACAAAAAAAAGAACAATCAGAGCCGTAACGAGCCTATGGCCATATGAGCCAGGTCTCTATAGGCGTTGAAGATTGGTTTGCGGACCAGATTAGGGTAAAATCGTGACCCTTATCGCCTGCAAAAGCACGTTAGTTTACACAAAAATAGAACTTTATCCTTTATCTTCTAGTTACGGCTCTGAAACCAATTAAAAATTGTCATTGATTTGAGTATTTCTTTGTTATGCAACATTCAAGTCAATTTGTGTGGAATATTTTCTTTCTTTTTAACAACCATTTTATTTGGTAATAAAGCTTTAATATCCAATATTTCGAAATCTTATGGCATTAGATAAGAATATAGGAGAAATACAATTTCTTTTAGGAGATTCCAAGAAAGTATAAAACCTCAGAATCACTAGAAATATAAAATTATAATTACAATTCCCAGTCGACCAGGAGTCAATACAAAAATTGTATAAAATTGTAGAAATCGATAGATTTAAAGCTGTATCTCCCAATAAATGAGGTCTCCCATACTTCCTTTACCAATATTTTATTGATTATTTTATATTCCGCTAAACTGCCATAATCACAACCAGTTTATTTGTGTCTATATGGAAAATAGCATGACTGATTCATTTTTTTTTAATTTATGACTGACATTTGTGTCTGTCAGACATTGATTATGGGGAACAAAGAGAGAAGATGATAAAAAATCGACTATTTTAGCGGGCACACACACACACACACACACATGAAAAAAAAATTTCGTACAAGAAGCTTTGAGAAATGCTTTTCTGTCAAAAACGTGAGGTTTTTTTTTGGTGAAACAGAAATAACTTGCAGACGGCAACTATAAAATAAAAGAATTGGGCGTTTCTTACAATAATCGATAATTTACTTCCCGAGAACTAGTTATAAATATGAACAAATATTTTATCAAGTAATGGATATTCGATATCACGAAAATACCTTAATCCTGTTGACAGATTTTGAGAATTTATTAATTAATATTTATTGAATAAGGGTTGACTACCTTATCTATCAAACGATCGTCTCAGATAATCCCAATACTTCTTTTTCTATGTTAATTATTAGAAATTGACAAGTATCCTCAACATATTTTTTGTAATATTGATTTACTGTTACCTAACAAAAGCTACAACAAGAGAGGAAAATTGTTTCATAATATGTTTCAAACAATGTCTAATTTTAATTTATAACGTAAACTTTACATAAGTTAATTGAATTTTATTATTTTTGGTGTAAAATTTTGTATAATGTCGCCAAAAATTTTCCATTATTATGGAATGTATACAATACCGTCCACAAGTGTCATTTCGTAGGGAATTAGGCATTTCATCATAAATCTATCTACCTATTTTGGTATTCAGGGTGGTTTTCCGTCCCCTAGTACATAATTGTTTCTGTAGCAAATATGATGGTCAACGTTATTTGATCACCGCATACCACCAACCACATCCACAACAAATACAAGATAAACCTAACGATCATTTCATGACTATCGTTTTTTTTTCGTAATCTCATCAAAAAAGGCGTAGAGTACGATTTTCTTAACACGAAATTGTAGGAATTACTTCCTGAATTCCAATAACATATCAGAGATCACCGGTACAGTTACACCCGTGTGTTTTAATTGATTTACCCCATAGACTAATCACCCTCCCTATACAAGCTAGTGTAGGTATACGTGAGTGTATAATTAAACACTGCCTTATATCAAGCTAATTTATTTAACTTTACCAACACAGAATTGGTAACAATTCGGATATTACTTTACTAGATGAAATTCTGTTGCTGCTACTACTACAACTACGACAACAATTCATTTCAAATTATTATATACGGAAACAATAATTTCACTTGAAACATATTTATTAAACACAAACTCGGACATTTTTATTATACCTACCACCCTGTGTTTTAAAGACGGGTGTGTATATTTTATACCGGCGGTGAAAATGTAAAACATTAAACAGTTTGGTGTGTTTTCTTAATTAAAAAGCTATTCATCCTGGACAACTGTTGTTCGTATTGCTACAAATTTCGTTTTTAAGTCAGGTATAGTATTTGATTTGTAACTGAAAACTGTCACGAAATACTATTTAATTGAAGCACTTAAAATGAGTGAAATTATGGAAATTAACCTTTTCTCTAATTGTTACATCAATTTTCTTGGTTTATTAAAGTTAAAAGTGTCTCTCGACTGACAATAGACGTTTAACATTTAAAAGATTTATACGTTTCATCATGCAGAAAATGGTGGCAAAGGAGTAATGTAAAGTAATGCAGAAATACGATAATAACAGTTAATTGACAAAAGGGTGAAAAGTCGTGTCCAAGCACAAAAATTTCTTGTATTTGTACCCAAAATTTTTAAATCTACTGATTTTCCAACAATTAAAAGTAATTTATTCGAGTTACAATTCAGATTACAGAAATCTTCTCAAACCTCTAGTGAAATTTTGGGACCTTCCGGTTGATCAAAAATTGTCAAACCCTCAAAAACACACAGATTCTTAATCTGGAAACCGTTTATCGATAGCTATTACCATCTCTGAGATCTGGCTGTGACAGTGTGGCATACCCCTGCTGGAGGAGCCGCCAAAATGTAGTAGATTGTGAAATTTTTAGCAGACTCCTAATTAATTCCGTAGTTCATTAAACAACCATAGTGGAATTGTATCTTCCACTATACCAGAATTAAGGTGTTGTTTCAATTAAAATCGTTAAGATTAATATTACTTTAATCAACTGAGCATGTAAGTACATGTAATTAAATTAATACGACAAAGAAAATGGTTCAGATTAATCAAGATGAATATCTCTAGTACTTCTTAGTTCTGAGGGGCTTCCATCTAAATCCGAAACATTTAAAAACGCAAACAAAAAAAATTACCAACATCAAACTTTCTTTTCCGTACAGTAAGGTCTGCGTCAAGTTTTCTATGACGATAAAGGGAGGGATGGAAAACTTCCCAATATTCAAATGAAGACGTTGTCTCATCCACACACAAAAAAACACTAACGACGACAGATTAACTATAATAAGAAATTTCAAGTCAGCTACAATTTCCATCAAGTTTGTTGTACTCTCTCTGTCTTTGTACAGTTTTTGTTCTATGAAGACATAAGAAATGGAATTAATTTACATAAATGCTTATTGTGGTTTAGACTGCGACTGATTACGTTGAAGACTTTGTCTTTCCATCCTTATAGAATTGTAAATAAATCAAAATCATTCACAGATATAGAAGAAAACTTTAGGCAATTCTATTGTGCTTGATTCTACAGAATTCAAAGCATAGATTTCCACTTCATTTCTCTTGATAAATCGATTATAACTGTATCCATTAAAATCACATATTCCTCCAGTTTTTGTAGTAAAACTTTCGATTTTTTCTGGATCCATATGACAAGTATAGGGCAATATTCCACAAATTCCATTCTCATATTAATAAAATTTATGTGTTAAAAATGTCTAACAAAGCCTCCCTCTTCACCCCAGTTCACTCTCGTCCTGCTCTCTTGCGTTCTTCCATTTTTTTTTTTTTTTTGGAGGGTAGATTATATGTACGTAGTTTGTAACGCCTCCATTGTGCCTGGCAGCAAACAACGGTAAAAGTGGTGGGCATGTCAAAAGCAGCAGCCTCGCGCATTGTTTTGCTTCGGTCGGGCTATGAAATATTGCTACTTCAACAAAGTGAAAATTGCACTCATGAACAGTAGAACGCATATACTCTATTCGACGTCGTTCTATGTTTACCCCATAACTTTATCGTAATATAATGGGTTTTTGGTGGTAACTATTTATGGGACAGTTTAGATTTCATGTTGTGCTCTTCTCTCCAACTTCATTATTTGCAGACATTTTTTTAGAAAAATCCAAATATCTAAAGTTTCATTTACGTTCTGCTTTAGTGGAATTAATTTAAAATGAGTGGCGACAATGACGGCATTTGGGATCTGTTGATTAAAAGACGGGAGAAGAGGGAATGAAAAAGCGGGAATTTCGTTATTCTTTGAAGTTTGGTAATTGGAACACCTTGCCGGTTGTGTTTAAAAAATTACAATCCACTCAAGCATCATTAAATATCTTGAACTTGTCGTGTTATAATAAAATCATTGTTTTGAACATAAACCATCGATTACACTTAAATTAAATAAAACCACAGTAAAATAGAACAGAAAGACCTCTTCTGGCGCGATTACTCATTCATTTAAAGCTCAAACAATTCCATTCAAGAAGTTTATGCTCACCTTTAACTGAATTTATTGCGTCCATTTGGAAAGATAAGGATTTCGTCAATATAAAGTAGGTTCTCTTTGGATTTGCGTGTTTTGGACTTGAATAAGTATAGAAGAAAGTAACAGAAAAATATTGATAAGATTGCTTTTCCAGATTAAAGATTTTAATCCTATGATGGGCAGAATTCGATATAAAATTCACAGTCTATTTACTATTGTTTATTATCAATTTTTCCATATTTCATACAAAAAAAGCCACACAAGGTTTATGTGATGCCTTAGCAATTTCTCGGATGAAGTATTGCCTGTCATATTGTCAATTTCTCGATTTCGAATACTTCCACCATCAACTATAATACCAATATGGGGTGGTGTAAAATAACCACAACACGTTCTTTTTTTACTGATTTCATCTTGCCCTAGTTCCACCTTTCTTCGTTTATATTGAAAGAAAGCGTGTTTAGAATAATCGTAAACGACATAAAAAGAGTGCAAAATGGATGGATTTAAATAATATACATAGAGTCAGAAACGACAAATTAAATGTAAGCCGAATATAGAAAACGATAGACCCTTCAAGTATTAAAAGGGGTCACGCATTAATAAACTCCAACGAGTTTAAGCCAATCGTCTTCATTTAAAATACATGAACCGGCAAAAAGCCCGAAACAAGTATCTGACATGATTCAAAGTATGTACTAAAATAGTAATGACCGTATCCGTTTCAACCTTAACCGAATTACTAGAGAATTCCACATTCAAGGAACTAGATACTTCAAATACTAATACTGGACATATAAATTGATTTCTATCATTGTCCTTGTGCATGATAATGAAGATTTCCGCATGATGAGGTATCTCAATGGAATAAGTCGTCTGTGCAAACTTAACAGACACAGTACCGGTAATAATTGAATAACAATGAATAATGAAACGATATGACGTTTGCGTCAGTCATCTATAATTCTGCATGTTTCCTATTGTCTCAGGATTAATCTAAAATCCAACGGTGACAGAGAGCGAAGTGAAGGACTTACAAGGCTTCTGTTTAATATTTTGCTGAAGTAATGTTGTCGTAATATTGAAATAGCAAAAATGAACAACGGTTTTTCATATTTTGTACAGTTTTGTTGATTAGAATAAGTACTGTTTGTTGTTTCCTACTGGATAATATTGAAATCCAGACAACAAAAATGGTAGAAATTACACACAATTCCTCTTCTCATATTAATTAAAGAAGACTATAGAATTAAATAACAACGGACGATGATTTCATAAAAGTTCGTTTTCTTCAACAGTTTTGTAAGAGAGAATGGTGGATAAAGAGCAATTGGAGAGAGGATAAATCAAATATTTATACGATTTGACAAGTTTGCGAATGTCATCGAATCGACATTGTCTCGACACCATTGAAATACTCATTTTCTTCTTCATAACAATCGTTCACAACCCTTTTTGCCCTCTTTTATCACTTGATTCTCTCAACTTTACTATCGCTTCGGTAGCATTTATTCCTCTCTTGAGGGGATGGAAATTACTGTAGCCAGCATTTTTTTCACCATAAATAAACATAGTCATATTGTAGCTCACAATTATTACAAGTTTAAATTTTAGTAAAGTTGCAACTTTATTTATCCCAAATAAAGAAAGGAGATAATATCCAGCTTTCCCAATAGCGCTGGTTACCAGTAATAAATAGTTAAGTAGCTGACTCTTTAAAAACGTTAAACAATAATGAAACCTGGAAATATGGAAGTTATAAAACGTAGAGATATTGAAATTTCCTCACACGGTAAACAATCTGGTCATTTTTTTCATTTTGAGTACAAATATAGGACTTGTTTCCCTTTAGCAATGTTCCTAATTAAACATACCCTTTGGTGCATTGATCCCTTCGTGACCAAGATCGCTAACTAAGTTGTTTGTGTACTTTTACTGGACACGTGTGTCAATCACTGACAGCACTTTATCGTTCTGTAATTTGGATTGCCCGATGGCAATTAATTTTTTTTTTATACGACCACCAAATTCAAGACTGATAACATTCTATGTCTCCCAGTTAAGTCCACATATTGATTTTCTTTCAAATTATTTATTTATAAAGAAAACAAGTCGATTACACAGAGAATTATGTCATTGTCAGTAACAATTTCCACGAGCAAAATTATTGCAAACTGCAATAACATTGTAAATTCTCTGTACTTTGAAATTTCAAGTCAGATTAGAACTTTACGAACATAATGCCAATTTAAAAAATATGTAAAACTAGAGGAAGAAAATAAAGGATTTATCTTAACTCGAACATATTGCCAAATTTTTTTGCCAGATATATCTTGGAGAATTGTTGGTTTAGTTGTTCTCTTGAGAATACTAAAGTTATCATCTAAATGGATATAAAGTAGACTAAAGTCCGGTTATTTACTATGTTAAATGTTGCTAAATGAACCCAGAGAAGTGTGCAAACATAAGGTGGAAGCACTGGAAAAGTTCCGACTAAATGCGAGAACACGTTTAAACGTTCTCTGTTATCAAAAAAATTAGCTTTTATTATTTCACAGTCATGTTACATTATTAAAATATTCTTCCACTTTTTTTTTACAAACATTTCAAATTTCGCTTCATCTCAATATAATTCAAATTTATTCAAATTAAGTTATAAATTCTACGTTTCCAGTTTAGATTTTATTATTGTGTTATTGTCAAGATTCCAACCATACAGAATTTTCGTATTAAATTCGTGCAATGTATGGAATTTATTCTCAGTAATTACGATTTGCGATAACAACAGTCCTGTACATATAGTAATCTGTGTATTAAATTGAGATAATTAATGGCATGTCCAGTTGCACGGTATCATAAATAATTAACAATTCATTAATAGGATGTTTCGATGTGGAATTGATGGGTGACTTCAACAGATGCTGGTGACCTGTGGGTGGTCAAACTTCCATTTTGTCCATCAATCATTAATAGACGACGGTGGCGATGGTGGTCAACAAGCATATAGTGATGGGCCAATGGAAATTCTATCGAATTGAAAGCTGCCAGTGACATCCACTAATATATAGCCGAAAATAATAAATGTCTGTATTTTATATCATATTCCAGACTATCAGTTAGTATCGGGAAAACATTCGAGCTCTCCTACGTTAAATTACATTACAGTAAATTTACTCGTAGTAAAACTACTGGGAAATTGTTTAGAAGAAGTGTTTTCTCGTAAAACAAAAATCAATTGTACAACTGAAATACGTAGAAAAGTTTCATATCGCCAAGAGCCTCTAAAGAATGGTTAACATTATTTGTAAGTGGATTTACAAAAAAAAATTGAAGTTTAGAACAAAAACACAAGAAGAAATTCTCGTAAATTGGATTTAAAGAAAACATATCATCGACATATTCCGTTTTTATTGCAACTGTTAATCTTCACCCGTGTTCATTCTTAGTGAGTACATCGAGGCGGACTTATATAATCAATATATTGTTTCAGCGAACCTATATACCTAGATTTTCAATACCACCTTATATGGCTTAACCGCGAGACTTTATGAAACAAAACGGCGAAGAAACGTCTTAAATTCAATAACAGCTTTCCCACCGAGACAGTCTTTGTTAAACCGGAAAATAAATAGTTTCCTATTAGCTTATACGAGATGTTATCTTAATAAAATTGCACACAAATCCACCACGTTTTTATCCATTATGATGATTTCAATATTAAATCAAACTCAATGAATAAAACCAATCGTCTACATTCAATAAAGATAATAATAGAATATCTTTTCAGCCACCGTTTCGAAGTGTTTGCATATCAAGCCTGGCGCTGTTTGGAAATCGGAGGAATTGAGAAGCCAATATCCGTTCGACTGGTCAATATTTCGTTTTTGTGAAACTGAATGGCTGAAGCTTGAGACGAGGACTTTATGTACACATAGGTAGTATATATGGACTTTGAAAAGACTGGAATATTTGCCTATATGTATGTGGTAAACACATCACTATGCGGTCTCTAGTTTTCATCCAGACGACATACAAAACGATTCAAAATACTTCCTGTATTTGATTGAAACTTTGACAAATATGATGTACTTCACTACCTAGACTATACTCCAGAGATAGGAATTGTAACACAAAAAATTGGCTCATCTTGCTTATCAATATTGTGATAAAGTTTTGATTTATTGTTGAGGCGTAGAAATCGCGCATTCATGAATACTTTTAAAATAGCAGTCAGAAAATCGAAAATATTCTATCACCCGTAAATTTCGCCCACACTATGATCCTTCGAAGTCTCTAGTATGACGGCGCTTCCTCGGGTTCAAGATTGAATTACGGTTAACACGTGGACAGAAAAAAATCTAGAGAACAACGAAAAGAAAATAGAAAAACTCCATTCCATCCTATGCAATGTTTCTCTAACAATCCCTTTGTCTTTTGGTATTTTTTTTTTGGTACGTTTCTCTCTCATTTCCTTCCTACATTCCTCCTGATAGCTCGATGAGGCAATGTTCCGCTATACGACTGTCTCTCTAATCGCTAGTTTTTGTTCTATTATTGTGCAAGATTCTCAATACAATTAGTATTCTAGTCCTCGGAAAGCTACCGTGGTGGAGACCACCGCATCTTATTGATTTTGTCGTAACGGCGCCTGGTTGTGCCAGGATGGCGACGCCCGCCACTGGCGATCGGCCAGATTCCTAGCTTTCCCTTCACGGTCATAATAAAAAACTAAAAAGAGAAAAAATGCATACACACATCCTCCATTATGTGCCCCTAAATGATACGGTGGATTAATACGCTACTTTCGAACATTAATCGTTGAAAAGACGACGGCCACACACATCTCGTGTTTTCGATATAAAACATTCAGCTGGCTCGTTAACGATTGCATCGGGTACCTTTTTTGCTTTGTCCACTACATCGATTTTATCGTGAATTTAACGATCTGAGTCTATATTTCGTACTGCACTGGCTCATTTTCAACTAAGAAGAAACAAAATCTTTTTGGAATCAGATTTTAATGCAAAGTTGACTATAATCAGTAGACTTGATCTTTTTTTCTGGTTGAAGGTGAAACCTTTTCAATCAATCTCCCCAGCAAAAAAGAGACAATCTTCTACACAGATCTATTCATAAAGATATACTGTACGAGCAAATATGAATAGAAATTTTCCTGGGTTGAAAATAGAATTTCCTTCTGTGTAATATATAACGGAATATGTGTTAACAATTGACGGAAAAAAGGTTCCTTTACTATTATTATACTTTTTCGTTTCGCCGACAAATAACCGAAATCTGGTTTCAATCTGTACGAGTGCAAAAATGTTCCCACGAACTGGAAAATGGGGAAATTAACTTGAAATTATAATTTAATGGAAACATATATCGACATAATCGATAATAACACAGATATACAAAAGTGTAGTATTTTAAAATAACATTTATAGAAATAATGGGTTAGTACAGCAAGAATTACGCCTACAGTTTTCTTATCTTTTTTTTTAACGTAAAAGAGTTGGACGAAAACTAGAAACAAAATAGGAAATAAAGGAATGGTTTTATGAGAATTAGGTGTACTAAACATGAAACACAAACAAATAAACAAACCTACATTTCAAGGTATTTCAATGATTTGTAGAAGATTCTTGTGTTGGTTCCTTTTTGAATAAAGAGCTTTTCTTTGTTGAATAGAAGAAAATATAGAAGTTTAGCTTAAGAAAACTCCTTTATACGTATAATACCAACTTCTCAATTTCAGTAATTGAACATTTGTTTGTGTACCTTTTTTTTAAAAGTATTACATTCGTTACTTTAGAGATGAACCATATTGATAGAGAAATACATTAAGTAATTCATTAATTTTTAAAGTAGCAATAACTCTATGTCACCGTTATCTAGGTATGATAGGTATTTTTATTTTTATCTGACAAAAGTCTAACAATAAGTTGTAATTAAAAGAGAATTCTAGCTTCAAATAAAAAAAAAACCCTAAAGAGGGAGCCCAAAACAAAAGTGTAACTTGACTATGTTACAGTTTGCAATTAAACTGAATTTAGGCTGAAATCCAAATGATGCTGGGAGTTTCGCGCCCTCAAAACGTAAAGACGACAGAGACGTGCCTCTATATTTTTGCGAATATTTAGCCTTTTAGCACCAATCAGGTTCTTCTTAGCTTAGACCTATATCTAGTAAGACAACAATAATGTTTAGCATCCGGTATCTATATTCACCTCCTGTGTTCGTTAAATATTTAAATAAGAACTGGAGTACTGTATAAAGAAGCCTGAAAGAAAACATTTTAATCTTAACGTACACATCGTTTATAAACGCATAGTACAACGTCTTCCTTTGTACCTTTCCATTAATAAAGAACAACAACAAAAAAAAAAAAACGGAAAAGAAACTTGAAACTGTAGTAGACGATTTCTATTCATGACAGTCACAATTTAATGATGACGGAAATCGAAAATCTAACTTGAAAAACCGGAAATAGTTAGGGTTATAGTGCGTTTTCTATTATTATTATTATTATTAAAGATAGAGCACGTTTTCAATGAACTCCTTTTTCTGATGGAACGACACGATCAAAGTGATTATACAAGACCTTCTCTCTCATATAAAAACTTATGTTGATTATGTACAATATTTACCCACGTACGAGAAACTCAATATTTTAAGTATTTACAGCAAAGTTAATTTGGTATCTAAAATATTGGGTTGAAAATTTTGTAGGTAAAAGATGGTTTTAAAATCAATTCAGAGGTATAGTTTAATTAAAATGCAGTACAGGACACGAGTTTGACATTAGGTTAGAATGTAATGAAGCTTAATAGATTACCTACGTTTAGAGCAAAATTACCTACCCCTTGAAACTATACAACCCTCTCGTTTTTATTAATATATTATATCAATCAATTTTGTATTATAATCAGACCCCGGTTAACGCTCAGGATACATTCCTGAAATGTAGGGCGTTCAACGAAACAGCGCCAAGCGGGGTCATTTTAACATTAGATAAATAGGGATGAAACGTATACTTCAATACTACAATAGTGAACCTTTATACTTACGTGTTACATATAAATTTATGATGACATTTTAAATGAAGGGCCAGATTGTGACTATTATTATTATTATTAATTAAATTCTGCAAATCAGAATTAGCTGAAAGTTAAAACCGAAGATATTTCGGCATATTCTCAATGTTTTAAGAACTTTTCGCAATCGTTACTTTAAAAGTTTCTGAGATTACGTTGGGAATTTACGGAAATTATCCCGTTTAGATTCCGTTCTTTGAAATTTCCTCGTAAATCTAAAGTTATATTTATACAATTTTCCAACCATTTCTAAAAATTACATTTAAAACAAGAAGTTTTCTAGTTTTCAGCCATACGATTGTCTTCACGCAACACTGAAAACTATGACGATGTCTTTGTTTTCGCTTCCCTTATTTTTCACAATAATGAATTAAGGCAAAAAGCACAACATTAATAGTAGAATAGAGTTGGTTGTTTTGTACTGTTTTCCATTCATTTTTTTTTGTTGTTGTTTGTTCTCTTCTATCTTCCTGTTATCATTTCAGTCGGCTATTATACTAGAATGCTTTGAATCAAGCTGATCGAAACACCAACACAACCCCTATCTTGCCATTAAAGGGAAATATTTTTACAGCCAGTGGAGGTTTATCTTTATAAATATGCACATCTATACAACAGTAAGGGTTGATTTTGTTGGGTCGTTTTTTTTTTGTTACCGAATACTGGAATAAAATTTTTGCATTTTAATAAAAGAATACTACCGATGATATTGAATTCTTTTATGTCGTCGGGATATAGTAATAGACTTATAAATAGGATGAGTTGTCTTTTGTGAATAGACATAGTAGATAGTAATGATAGTAATCCTTTAATCATTGATAGGGATGAATGAATGTAATCGGTGGGTGTCATCCGCACGTCCGGGTGCTAATGGTCTTTCATAATTGTGTTATTGAGTGGAAACTGGAAAGATAAGGATACACAATGCTGAGTGAAGGTCTAGATCATCAATTATATACCTTTTTGGAAATCATATCTCTCTGTTCATTAACCACATTAATAACGACTCCATATATACTAGCAGTATAATATACCTATACATATTATACATATAGTTATCTTTTATGTAATTAAATTGTGTTAATGGTGGAAAACTTGATAATTAAATTCAAACAGTTTTATCAGTTAGGTAGACAAAATTACCAATTTTGATATATATTTCTATTTAATTTTAATAGAAGTTGGTAAATACTATCATTAATCATTGCAATATAAGTTTAAAGTTTCTGGCTAACAAATTTGTTTCTTTATTGAAATATTCTTATCGACAACAATTAATAGTTTCTCCCTTTCCCGTTACGCCAAAAATTTCTATTTTATTGCCATTTCCATTAAGTTTCCTTTTCAAAAGTCTCTTTGTAATGAACACACATTCTACCATGTGAGCTTTCAAACGGTGTGGTCTTGTCGAGTACGAGAACAAAAGAAACGCCATATATTAGCAATCTATGATGCGTGCAGAGAAGCAAGATAACAACACGACGATTCCCCTACTTCAAACGCTGTGATTGGTAGTGGGACAATGTATTAACAGATTGGTTCTCTTGCATTGGAAAATGTTAGGAGAAGAATCGTGCTGTTATCTCGCTTCACTACATGCATCTTAAATTGCTAAGATATGTCATTTTTTTCGCTCTCGTGCTCCACAAAACTACACCGTTTGAAAGCTCAGACGGTACAACCTCAACTTTGTTTAAAGGTAAACTTAGCGATATATTTTGAGTTTTATCTTTTCTTTTTCGTGTTAAACCGAGAACAACGATGTTTCCATGCAATTTCTAGCTGCAACCACTTAAATTAATAACACAATAATTCAACAAGAACGACTTGTGGTTCAGTACTTACTTGTTGCAATTCAATACATATTTACTTTGGTTTTAAATAGTTGAATATTTAAATAACAATAAGTAAAATTGAACAAAATTCGTTTACTGTTAAAAGACAGCCTTTTATAAACATAAAAGATATAAGAACTTGCTATTATAAAGTTTGTTCTACATTATAATGACATAAGGGAAGTTTTGAAATATTCGGCATTACACTCTAGAACTTCAGTTAAGCATAGAAACTTTCCGACAGTATATATTTGTCCATGTGTACGTGTGTGTATGTGTATGTGGAGAAAAACCACTAGAAATAAAAAAAAACAACACTACTCCAATTACTCAGAGTTGGAAAATAAAGTTGGAAATAATCTTCTCTTCATCTTTTCCAGCAGTTAAATTGAATTTTGTTGTTCTTCAGAGAAAAACTGAATAACAGGGCTGCTGCAACCGGGCGTGCAGGTTGTCCATCGCGCAGTGGCGCCAAATCAAGATACTTTCCCTTGATTTTGTTTATTGAATAATTTTTTCACACATTTTCTGCACAGGGGCGCCAAAATGTTTCTCCACAGGGACGCCTACTAGGTATGCGGCGGCACATTCTAGTAAAATAATGGTAAAAATCAAAACTGAATAGAAGCTTTTTTTGTGGTTGTCCCGATAAAAATGTTCTGATAGGATAACTCGTTCATTAATTTTAATTTTGCAATATTTACAGCCCATTTGTTACACCATCATCATGGACGAAAATCATGAACTGTCCCGCTTTTAGAGTATTCATTATATTATCTGGTGTTGACCGTTCGTGATTTATCGTTGAAATTTTGCTGAAGTATAGCTATACTAATTATTTTCTCTATCGTTGTTGGGTCGTTTTTTTTTTTGGAAATTAATTTATCATGGTCAAAACTTTCCCAATTTTAAAACACATACGTACTCGAATGTAGCGAAAATTATTAAAAAATTCCGCTTTAATGAAAATTCAAGAACAGTATAGAGTTACAAATTGTTTTTTTTTAGATCGATATAGGGTGCTAATAATAGGGATGAAATACAATAATGTGATAAAGCTAAAAGGTAACGTTTTTATTACATAATCAATTTTCAATGGAACTAAATGTCGACTCTAATAAATAGAGCATAATGTCTGTTGAGAAAAAAAACAATTCCTTCTTTTTTCTGGCCTGTCGAGTTTTATTCTAGACTGAACTGATATTACGGCTCAAGGATTCTAAAGATAAACGTACGCGAAGCTCGCCCATCCGAATAGAACGAACTTTTTACATGATGAAGTGGTAGTGGCGGCGGTGGTGGCAGTGGCAGTAACGACGCCTGTCACCACCAACCGTCCCCGAAACAGTTATAAGAATATGTTTGCGTCTACCCGCAAATAGATCGTAAACGATTCGAAAACATGGGAATAAGAAACAGTTTGATAAGAATGAAAAGGGAGATAGCAACGAAGAAAATATATAAAATTGCATTGATTGCAAGCTGAACTGGCAAGAAGTTTTTCTTGTAACCAGTTGTGTTATGGTAGAATGTTCGTGACAAGTTAATATTTCCTATTTTAACGGGTCAGTGGATTGACTTTTCGTGCCGATGTTACACTAGCTATTTTCCAGTAGATTCGTGAACCAAACGAATAACCCCTAAAAACGGAGAAACCTATAAAGTAATCTTGAATTAATCGACACATCATTTAGCCATTGTTCTACAGGCACTGTTAAAATGTGAATTAACCCCCATAAAAATATTTAAAAAGCAAAACTTGAATGATTATTTATCTGAACCGCAATATACCAAAACAGCTTCATAAATTTATGTCAGCGACACAACACAAAAAACTGTCCTTTTCGTTTACTTTCCAATTGCTTGTCGTCTTTGACAAAAAATCGCAGAAATGAAAGGTCTTTAGTAAAAAAACTTTTCCAAGAGGGCATACTTAATTATTTTTGTCAACATATTTGCAATTCTAAGAGCGAAAAAAGTGCTCTTTAATGAGCGAAATTGCCGAAAGCAGAATTAACTTACGCTGAATTGATTAAACCTGATTATATCCTTAACTGTGTTATACCTGAATTGTTTACTTAACCGGGTTTCTACTAAATTGGCACATAACCTTCATTGGAAAATCTATTTTTTAAAAATTTCAATATTTCCACAATTTTTTGAACCGTTATGGACTTGTTTAAAATAATTTTTTGCTAGTATTTAATTATTCCTTTATTTTTCAAGCTTATTGTTTTCGTTTTCTTCAAGAAACAACAATTTCCCAAATAACCATTATATTAACGGAAATTACGAATGGGAATTAAATTCTATGTTCAAAAGAATACCGAATTCTGTTAGCATAAAAATTGAAAACATGAAAATTTAAATAAGTCTCCGGTTAAAAATAAAATTCATAAAATGCCATTGTTCGATCTATTGACTTATTTATAAAATATTTTTAGTAGTTCTTTCCTTTTTTGTAAAGTATAGTGATTTTTCAACAAAATATGAATAATACAACAACCTTAAATATGTAAACGACCAGACGACAGTCATTAGAGCGTATAAAACCTTAGTCATTATATTCAACAATGAATGAACTTTTGAAACTGAAATAATAACGAATATATAATAGAACACCCAAGTTTCTACAAAATTCTCAACATTAGTGACATCCATACATAAATAAACATTATTATTAGTAGTGCAATGTCAATGAATATTTGTGCTAACTTCGACTAACTAACTTTAAATTAGATACAAAGGCTAAGGGGCTGTTCAGACACGCATGTTAATGATCATTAGCGCCCACACAGCGTATTTGATATCCTTGTCTGTCTTATGTCACAGCGATAAGTTGCGACTGTCGACTCGTGATTCTTCGTTTGCTTAATGATCATTAACATGCCGTGTCTGAACAGCCCCTAACCCATCGGACTGATAATATAATGATAACATAATTTGTGCTGCAACTAGAACAAGCTTTCATGTTGTTCTTTTTCTGAAAATAAATTTCATCCAGCCAGACAGATGATGAATGGATCAGAGAATGTGTTGCAAAATTTTAATAATAGGACATGTGTTTAGGGGTATTTAGCCTGATTATTTATTAAAGTACTAAGAGTTTCCCATTATCTATTACTTAATGTTTGTCAGTAGTAAAAACACAACAGTAAAACAAACAAGCTGTTTTATATGAATGAATATATCAATGACTGTGTGTGTGTGTGTGTATGTTAACGTGTAGGAGTCTATTCTAATAATAATACAAATCAGTTACTGGTAGTTTATTGTTAGGAGAAATTAGATTCAACAATAGACCGTTCGCCCACCTGTCCCACTTCATATATCACTACTAAATAATAGTATTTTAATATAGTAATAACAATAGGAACAAAATAGCCTATTAAGAGATATCTTCCAATTTTGCGGAAGACCATCTGCTTCTCTCATTTCAATTTAATAGAGACAAAAATTTATTGGCCATTGATACTATACAGGCATATTATACGACTCTATTCTACCATCATCAAGGACAGTTTCTATTTAATTTGATTTGATAGAGAGGCAAAAAAAAATTGGCGCAAATTCCACATGACCATATCTGAACAGTGTGTCTCGACAAGGCAAGACAAAGGTGTGTAGAGATTTTGACGTCGATAATCAAAAAAAATAATAAATAAATATTTCAACTCTCAAAACTCACTAAATTCTTGTTAAAATATTGTGCCAGTATTCTAATAACTTGATGTTTGCAGATTAGTTAACTTGCTAATTGACTATTATGTTATTATGTAGGATGTTCATTATCAACTAACTAATTACTATCACATATATACTGCTGGCCATAAAAAAAGCCGCACCTGCGTTCTATGATTTCTAGAAAAGAGGAATGAGTGAAAATTGGGGGAAATGTTGAGTGTTTTGAACACAATAATTTAGATAAGTTTCAACAGCTTTATTG
>JAZBHA010000497.1:38714-54192 GCA_037464855.1 Iselma pallidipennis | reverse complement strand
TTTTGGTGTTGCTGCTGTTCCAGAAAAGAGAGGCATCTACTCTAAATTTTACCAATAAGCAACAGTTATTGCAAAAATTAAAAACGTTTCACTTCGTCCAAAGATCGTCTAAATGCCAGTAAAGGTAAAACGAGATAATTATTACTACCACGATGAAATATTGAGGCAGTCTTACTGACTAATTTTTGAAGGATAATTACAATTAGGCTCTAATTCAACGATGATATAATCGGAAATAATTCAAAAACGAACTAATAATTTACTAATAATTGCTTATTATAACAGTTTTTTATTTAAATGTGCAAAACAGTAAAAGTTAAGGATGCGACCGTGGATTTCTCATTTTTATCTGATTCATATAATTCAGGGTTTATTGGGGCCAAATTGATGAAAATGGTAAATAGGAAATGGTATATTGTAGGTTGAAATGGGTTTTTTGTGGAATTTAGTTATAGGGTTGGTAAAATTCCAATATATAAGCAAATTTTGGAAAATTTGCATACAAATTTATTATTAATGCAATTACTTATTCATAATTTAATAATGAATTCGATATTGTGAAATATTCTGTCTGTTTATAAAATTGCCTTATTGTTGAACGTTAATCATTTCAGATTAATCACGAGAGGGGCTGTTCAGGCATAATTTCAAGGTTTTTCTAATAAAACTATATAAATACAACAAAAACTAAAAGGGTATTAAGTCAGTTCGCAGTCCACGAACCAACATGAAGGTAGAAATTTTGAAAAGAAATCAAAAAATTCGAAAAAAATTCAATAATAAACATCATTTTTAGCTGCTAATTTGTGCTGTGATACTTGTCATTATTGCCACCCTCAGTGAAGCTGGCTTTTTAGGAGGCGGCTTCGGTGGTGGTTATGGTGGAGGCGGCTGGAGATCTGGCGGCGGTGGTTGGAGATCTGGCGGTGGTGGTTGGAGATCTGGCGGTGGTGGTTGGAAGTCCGGTGGTTATGGGGGCGGTGGTAGTAGCGTTCGTGTTATTAAAGTGATTCGAGGTGGAGGAGGCGGTTATGGAGGCGGTGGATATGGTGGCGGTTGGAAATCAGGAGGCGGTTAGTTGGAATTTACACGGTTTTTCGGCATTGATAGTTTACAAAATTTCATTTTAGGTGGATGGAAATCCAGTGGATGGTGGTAAAATTTGGAAATACATATAAATTTGTTTTTGATAAATTATTTTCTGTATTAATACATGATTTGTATATTTTGTTTATAAATAAAAAATTTTGAAAATTCTTTCTGTAGTAGTTATATTTTTAACTGAAAAATATGGGAGCAGTAAATTGCGAAATTTTTAAAATAATTCACCTTAAGACGCATATCTGTTACTTAACTAATTTATTATTCCAAGACTGACCTCCTACTCGTTTTTAACAAAGAAATTCTCAGGTCATCTCGATATTACAACAAAATCCAACAACCTAGATAGATTTTTTAATTCAAAACTTAGGACGTTAATTGAATTTGATTTCATAGAAAAAAACAAATTTATTATAAATTAATAAAATCGATGTTTTTATCAAGAAGATGTTACAAAATAAATGTCCACGACTCAAATATTTATGAATAGATAAAATAATTTATTACTTTGTGTAGTCCATTATCATAAATGCTAATGAGTCGTCTCCGATTCATGTACAAAAAAAATTACATCCAAAAGAAAAGAATAAATCTATTGACGATTTAAAAGAATAGAATAATGTGCGTTTCATCAATGGCAGTTAAATTTAACTGCTGAATAAATCTGTAGATACTATTATCGTCTCCATACTCCAATCATTGATAAATGTAACTTAAGCTCAAGTAGCGCTAAAGGGCCTTGCCTTTAGTACCGGTACCGGTACTAGTGCGTAGTATAGCTCGCATATTTTACATTAGTCTTATTGCAATAGTTTATTTCCAGACCGGAGCCGGTAATGTGGAAAACACGAAACCTAAAGAGCACGGTCATCGAGTTCTTTTCTTTTATTTTGATTTTGTTTTCTATCTTCTTATGTAAATTTCTGGTGCTGTTGAAACAAATCAGTCTGGTTTTGTTGTTGTTACTAAATCAAAGGGTCAAAAAATTTCCAATTGTCAAGGTGGTAAACTTCTCTCTATATATATAAAGACAACGGTCTAATGGGGCATAAAGTCAGAAACAAATCAGTTCATCTACAATGAAGACAACAATTTGTGCTTTTGTGTTTTGTGCTATCCTTCTGTCTTTGGTTAATGGTAACTGTTTTTTACAAGAAAATTCGAACAAAAATTTGTGATAATTTTTGATTCTAGCCGGAAACCTAGGCTATGGAGGATTCGGAGGATATAGCGGATTGGGAGGTATAGGACATGCAGGAGGTTTGGGATATGGAAGAAGTTTAGGCTATGGAGGCGGGTTTGGATATGGAAGAAGCTTGGGATATGGAGGAGGTTTTGGATATGGAAGAAGTTTAGGATATGGAGGAGGTATTGGATTTGGAAGAAGTTTAGGATATGGAGGACATGGATTCAGTAGAGGATTCTACGGTGGTGGTTTAGGGCACGGTGGATTAGGTACAGTTCGAATAATCAGCAGTGGACCTAGATTAGGATACGGTGGAGGATTCGGTTATGGAGGTGGCTTTGGAGGTTTCAGATCAGGTCCGTTTTCAAGACACTTATTGTTATTATCACACATTTTGATTTTCCTTTTACAGGTTGGTGATAAAATCAACATTTTTATTACAAACCAAAAAAAAATTGTTAATAAAGTCAAAATAAATTGTATTATAAAACTAAAACAATAGTTCTTCCTCATTTAAAATTCACCGCAATGCAACTATTATTGTACCTTATTCGCATAAAATGATAAATGTCTCGTTTTATATTTTTTTCTGTCTTCTTCGTCTCCACCTTTCTACTTTCACTAAAGTACATTCGTGTACATTGATATTTTATCTCTTCACAGTTAAATATCCTGATAAATATCAAGAAAGAGTTAGGTCTTGGGTATTGCAAATATGCTTGATGTAAAAAAGTACAGTAGAAGCTCGATAATCCGAACAGACGATAATCCGAATTTCCAGTAATCTGAACAGCGGTGATTTGGAATAAAAGTTTCTTTAATCCGAACAAAGCTTGCAGAAGCTGCAATTCTGAACTGTTCATGAGTATATTGCCTTACAATGGTCTTACATAGTTGCATCAGTTGCTTTATAATTACGTACCCAAGATGTCTAAAAATTAACACAAAACACCCTCACTGGAACAAAAGTGTAAATTTGTACAACAAATAGCTATACAGTGGAAAATGTGCTTTTTTGTTAAGTATTTTCAATAATAGATGAAAAAATTATAATTACTAGTAGATAATATTGTTATTACAGTCCGATAGTCCGAACAGACTTGGGTCCCAATTAGTTCGGATTATTGAGTTTCTACTGTACTGCTAAATAAGAAAGATAAACGTACATAAGATTTTCGACACTTTCACACAACCGGTCCATCGAATCATAATTGGATATCAATAAAAATTAAAACCAGAATTGCTAAACCAGATTTATATTGGAAAACAATATTGTTACAATAATATAAACCCGATATATATGTACCTTGCATAATATTTAATTAGTTTAAAATTAAGTAAAGAGGATAACAATTGTAAAATTTAAGATTGTTGTCAAATCTAATTATAGTCTTTTTATAAAATGTTTAGGAAAGTGAAACATTGACTACAATGAGAAAATAAGTTATTGCTGTAACTCAAACAAAGCCATATATGTATATTATGTATGTATGTGTTCTGTATGATTTCTATTACTTATGTGTGAGTTATGACAATATAGGAAATTATTTTGGTAACAATCCATGGTCATGAAGATTCTGTTTCAAGATTTCTTTTACATCAATGATGTAGATGACGTAAGGTGGCCACTGTTGCGTTATTTGCTAAACTATTGTAACGAATGTTTTATGAATTGTAGTATTAAAGCGGGGTGGTGATGAGCCCCTCTCGGATGATTTTACAAGTATTAGAAAGGGGGGCCCAAGGCTTAAGTACATCGTATATAAACACTATAGATTTGCGATTGTAAGTCAGTCACCTTTTTTGGGTCTAACATGAAGGTACGAAAATACCTAATTATAAACGAATATTAAAAAAAATTATTATTTAATAATTATTGTTCTTCCCTTAGGTGTTTGTTTGTCTATTAGCAGTGGCCGCGGTCACCAATCTCGCTAACGGTTCGTAACTATTATTACTTATTGACTGTCAGAAATATTAATTTGATAATTTGAAAATTTTCAGCTGGTTTCCTCAGCGGCGGCGGCGGCGGGGGCTACGGCGGTGGAGGTGGTGGATGGTCAGGAGGAGGCGGGGGTGGTTGGAAGTCCGGAGGCGGCGGTGGGGGCTGGCAGTCCGGCGGCGGTGGCTGGCAGTCCGGGGGCGGTGGCTGGCAGTCCGGCGGCGGCGGCGGATGGAAACCCAGCGGTGGATGGAGCAGCGGCGGGGGAGGAGGTGGATTCGGTGGGGGTTACGGAGGAGGCGGCGGTGGCTGGAAATCCGGAGGGGGAGGAGGTGGTTTTGGCGGTGGCGGTGGCACAGTAAAAATCATTAAAATCATCGTACCAAGTGGCGGTGGGGGAGGATTTGGAGGTGGACATGGAGGTGGTGGTGGTGGCGGTTATGGAGGCGGTGGATGGAAATCAGGAGGTAATAATTTGTGACTTACCGTCGCGAACTGTGATTGATTATTCTATTTCGTTTTAGGTGGTGGTGGTGGCGGTTATGGAGGCGGTGGATGGAAATCAGGAGGTAATAATTTGTGACTTACCGTTGCGAACTGTGATTGATTATTCTATTTTGTTTTAGGAGGTGGTGGTGGCTGGAGTAGCGGCGGAGGCGGATGGAACAGTGGGGGAGGTGGTAGTAGTGGATGGTGGTAAACTATCCATTTAGAATTAGCCTCTTAAAACTGTATCCAGAAAAAAGTGATATATTTTGCACAGTTCAAATCAGATCCAAAATTATTGTATATATTTTTTTCAAAGATCATTTGTAATTTATCTGTAAATAAATTCTTATTATTAGAAAACTGTGTTTTTTTTGTATCAAATAGGTATTTTATACCTGTTTCCATATTACATATGAAAAGATATTAATTACTGTCAACCAACGTTACTAAAGCAAAGGAAAATATAAAGAAGTAATTTTCTGATAATAATCAGTAATTACTGATTATTATATGATTTAATAATGGGCTATAAAAATAGTATTGTGAAATAAGAAATATCCTCAAAAGATTTAGATAATAATTATAAAGAATTACATACAAATAATTGTAATTATTTCGTAATGTTTAGAAAAAAAATTATATTTAAAAGTTTACGCAAATACAAATGATTCATCAATTTTTATAAACAAAACGAAAAACGTGCATTTCATAATTTCAAAACGTACTTTGGATTTTAGTCCTCCTGAAAATTTTATAATAGTATATTATATACCAACAGACAAAAAAGGTATCATTTAATCCCGAGAGTGATTAAGGCACTTTTGTCTCGTGGTATATTATATGAAGTATTTATATATACATATTCGGTGCAATTCAGGCACAAATCTTCATCTTCATCTTTATCTTCTTTTCGCTCCCTAGGGGTATTCATGTCAGCAGTAAATGGGTGGGGAGAAGATGAAGATGAAGATAAAGATTTGAGTTTGAATTGCACCGATTCGGTGCAATTATACTCGTATGTCACTTTATCTCCCTAGGGAGATAAAATGACACTTCAGGCATCGGAACGAGGAAGTGAAGTAGGCGCTTTACTCCCGAAAGTGGAAAAAATACCTATTAATGGTTATTTATCGTTTATTTCCTATACGGACTCCTGATTTTAATATTCTCGATAATTTTTTTCTTTCACGTCTTTAAAATGCAAGAAAATCGTCGATATACTACTGTATAGTGGACCAAACCATAACAACTTTCAAGCAGCAACTTTCGTAGCAGCATATTTATGTTGGAAGACTCAAACCGTATAGCTCTTTTTGTAGCAAATTTTTGGCTTTCTAAAACTGTGTTAGATTTGTTCGTAAAAACAGTGTATCAAAAATTTTGTCGTAAAAAAAATACAGACGAGTTATATGTTTAACTGCACAATAGTTATTCGTGTAACAAATACGGAAAGTATCTATTTGTCGCACGAGGTGTGGAAATTGCATCGCGAGACGAAGTCGAGAGCTGCAACGCTGCCACGCCGAAAGTTGTTATGGTTTTGTCCACTACTGTAAGTAGAAAATAGCAATTTGACTGAAAAATCAAAATTTACCTTCCGCGAAGTTGGCAATAATAACTAAACTGGCGGTCCATAGAAGTACCTACAATATTCAAAATAAGCAATTAATTAATTGTGATTAAATTTTTTTTTCGATTTACCTTCATATTAGGTGGAAACACTGAAGTTATGGATCTTTAGCTGTAAGTTTATATACCAATCTTCAATTAATTATCCCCCATACAAAAAAACCTTTTTTTTCTATTTAAATAAAAATAACTTTATTTGTTTTTCTTATTATTTATTAAGGTTTTGATTTTTTAATTGTAGAGGAAAGTAACTTTCGTATTAGGAAACATAAGCAATATTATGTGAGTATTTCAATTTACCTTAAACTGTAAATTTCCTTATCAAAGTGGGTCAATTAGTCCTAATGTGAAAGAATTTTTTTGTAATTTCTTGATAGAATAAAACCAAAATATTTTCAAATGGTATTTATTAAAAAAAAACAAGATCACATGTGAATTTTATATGAATTGTTACAAAAATAAATAGAATTTATTTTCGGTAATGGCCGGAAAATGCTGCTGAACCGGCGCTAGCACTGGCGAAACCTAAAAGATAAATTGTAGAAAAGAATCCATTTTGAATGAATAATAACTTACTTGAACTGCTCGCTACTGAACCACCTCTGGAAAATGAACCAGATACACCTAAACCTCCACCAATACTTTTGTGTAGATTATCTATCAATCCATGTATCTTCCCAAGAGTCTGAGCACCAGCTCCGGCTATACTACTACCCAAACCACCATTATAACCACCACTGAATCCATAACCACCACCAAAACCGCCGCTACCAAATCCGCTGTTACCAAATCCACCTCCATATCCCCCCTTTATACCATGAGAGCCCCCATATGTACCACTTGAAGCGTAACTTCCGGAGTTCGCAAATCCATAACCTCCAGGACCAACGTTGTGTGAATGATAACTGCCAATGTGAGAATTGCCAGTTGGAATCGTAATATGGCCTGCACCATTAGCCCCGGTTGATCCAGATGAAACACCACCACCGCCATACGTGCTTGACTGACTTGTTGCCCCAGGTGAACTGTCACTGTCACTACCACTTGAAATAGATGTTGTTGGAACTTTTTCAACTTTAACATAACCACCAGTGTACCCATTTTCAGGACCTGGACCTAAAGGTAGCGATCCAGTTCCTGTAATATGATAATCTACAGAGCCACCAATTGGTTTTGGTACTGGACCAGTTATGGGTATATTACTATAACCGCCATCTATATTGGCACTTCCCGAAGGAGATTTTTCAACTGTTACTGAACCAGTAGCATATCCATTTCCACTTTCTGATCCACTGGGCACATATCTGGTGTCTGTCGGAATATTGGAGGGTTTATTAGTTATAATCGTGCCAATAGTGCATCCACTTTCACTTTCGCAATTATTTCCGGCAGAAGGTTTATCAATTAGTATAGAACCGGTGGCATATCCGTTTCCAGAACCTCCTCCGTAAAATTGTCCTGGGCGGACATATCCACTTCCAGTTCCACCGATTATATGAGTATTTCCTGAAGGTTTTTGAATTATCACTTGTCCAGTAGCATATCCAGTTTCACTCCCACTTCCAGACCCTCCAAACACATTACTACCTCCTGAAGGAAGATCGGTAGGTTTGTCACCAGTAGGCACTGGGATATTTCCGGAAGGCTTCTGAACTAAAACTGATCCAGTAGCATATCCAGTTTCACCTCCATTTCCAGATTCATCAAAAATGTTACTAGCTCCTGAAGGAAGACTGGTAGGTTTCTCACCATTTGACACTGGGATATTTCCGGAAGGCTTCTGAACTAATACTGATCCAGTAGCATATTCAGTTCCATCTCCATTTCCAGATTGTTCAAAAACATTACTAGCTCCTGAAGGAAGACTACTAGGGTTATTACTAACAATAGGGCCAGTAGAGCATCCATTTGGGCCTTCACTGTCACAACCACTAGATATATAATCACCACCTGAAGGTGCATATGAAGGTTTTTGAATAACTACGGATCCAGTGGCGTAACCGTTTCCGCTTCCTCCAGTAATCCAACTTCCTGGTTTATATTGTCCCACACCACTGTTTTCTGAAGGTTTTTGAATATATCCACTTCCTGTTCCAGAAATTAACGAGCCGCTAGGGACATAAGGTTTATCAAACACAACTGATCCTGTAGCGTAACCCTTTCCGTTTCCACCAAAATCTTTTTGAGGACTTATAATCCAGGTATCAGGGGTGTACTGTCCTGAATTAATATTACTTGGAACAGATGATGCGGGTTTACTATCATAAATACTTCCATTAGGTCCAGGGAATGGTCCTTTACAACAAGCACCTTTATTACCAGACTCACTACTAGGACGTTGAATAGTGCCAGGAGACAATAATCCTGGATAATTATTAGCGGAGGAACCAGCTGATGAACTATCATAGTTTCCAGTATTTATTATAGGTTTACTGGAATAAATACCATCAGAACTTCCTGGGAATGACGGTTTAGTACCATAAATATTGGAAGAACCACTAGGAGAATTTATAGACGAACCAGCGGAAATAGAATAACTACCACCAGGAAGTGGTAGGACAGATGATGCTGGTTTGCTATCATAAATACTTCCAGATGGACCAGGGAATGGACCTTTGCAACAAGGTACATTGCTAACTGTTCCAGCATTTGCTGAACTTCCTGATGTTGCTGGCGTAAAAATCGGTATTTGATTAGCGGCTCCAGCGTTAGCTGAACTTCCTGATGTTGCCGGAGTAAAGTAAGTTGGAGGAGACGGTTCAGATGAACCCCCATTACTGGTACTACCAGTTGATGCACCTTGAGAAGACAGTACTTTATTAGAATTTTGATTTAGAGAAGAATCAAATGTGCTAGAAAGAGGTGGGCCACGTGAACCTTCTTGCAAACTTTGACCCAAAGAAGTGTCAGATGTGGTAAAAGAGGGAGGTGGACCCCGAGAACCTTCTTGTAGACCTTGACGTTTGTCAGAATTATCATGCAAATTTGACTGGTCTTTAGGCTTTAGTGTGTTAGTTAAAGGTTTTGTTGCACTATTGATAGGAGTTGGCGGACCACGAGAACCTTCTATTAGTCCGTCTTTCTGTTGAACATTTTGGGACAAATCTTCTTCAACTTTATCTGGAGAATCTCCAGGCAAATCTTCTTTAACTTGATCGGAAGGATTAAAAGTAGAGGCAATATTAATGAATGGAGGCGGTCCACGAGAACCTTCTTGGAGACTATCCCCTTCACCAATGGAAGAATCTGTGTCTTCAGTAGTAGTAGTACGAGAATTAGTAGTAAATGAAGGATAAATTGTAGGAGCTGTTGGAAAGATTATTCTTTCCTCATGCTGAAGAGAACTACCTGCATAACTGCCGGCACCAACTCCTGAGATACTTGACGGAACTACAAGGTAATTTTTTTTTAATAGTAAAACAAGTGACTGAATTCTATATATTTACTTGAACCACGTGAACTTAAATGCTGACTATCACAGGAACCTTTGGTTGAACAAACGACATTACTGCCGGAACTAGTCCAACCCCCTGTTACTCCATTAGCACCCAAATTTTTCAGAGCACCAGTAACCTCATTCAAATTACTTATATCACCGGTAATTCTCGCTGAATGTGAAACACTTGAAGCTGAAATTTTCAGGAGAATTATAAATGATTTTGTTTGAAAACAAGGGAGAAAATAGTAAACTTACAAGAAGAAGAAGAGGAGGATGCGGACGAACCTAGAAAAAGACAACAAATTTATTATGACGGAAAAAACCGGAATAAATTTTAAAAGATTAGTGATGACTATTTTAGGATTTGTATGACGTTATTAAGATGCATTTTAAGGACACCTTTACAAAAATGAAATAATCAAATTGACGACTTACTGAAGGTTGCA
Source organism: Iselma pallidipennis (assembly GCA_037464855.1). NCBI lineage: Eukaryota > Metazoa > Arthropoda > Insecta > Coleoptera > Meloidae > Iselma > Iselma pallidipennis. The sequence goes on along the minus strand of JAZBHA010000497.1, from coordinate 43,960 downwards.
GAGAAGCCTCCATTCTTAACACCGTATTGTTCAGCTAAAATTCAGATGTTTTCATGAGTGGTCGTTTTTTAAATACAAATAAAACACTAATTACTTACAAAATCGTAAGGAAATCACAATTATTGTTAATAACAAATTAATTTTATAATTCATGGTCATTTCATGTTCTAACATCAGCACAGACAACAATAGGACTACAGGTTTTAAAGCTGCTCCTCGCCTATTTATACAGAACAACTTTACTCATTTTATATGGATGCCTGTTGGACGAAATCCGTGTGTGTTTGTAGCAAAAATACCACATACGGTTTTTCTCAGTATGAATTTTATTAAAAAATTATTGAAAAAATATATTAACGACATATCAACACAACCTGAAAACATGGAAATGCAATAAATCTTTATAGTGAAATGTAAAAAAAAGAAAAATGTTTAAATGTCCTGTTTGGGCTTATCTCGCAAACATTCTTTAAAGGAATTTGTTTTTTTCGTGGGTATGTACGTTTATTGCATTTTGATTCAATCCATGTTTTCTTAGTCATATGGGAAAGTCCGCTTTAGGTCAACAACAGATTTTAAAAAAATATGTATATAAATTGTTAAGTGTGAATCTCGAAGGTCATCCTGTTTCATTTTAAATTATTTGTATCATTTTATTCTTATTTAGAAAAATAAATAAATTCTAGTCAATTTATAATCCCAACAATAATGTTAAATCATTGACAGGCGTTAAGTGGATGCATCTTAAAAGCACCTACGAGTAGAAACAGCATCTTGATGCATTGTACGAACAATAAAATCAAACAAGGCATAATTAAATTTACATTCCTTGATCAAAACAAAAATAGTAATTACTAGAATGACTTAACAGATAATTGTGGCTTTTTTGCTACTTTTCCAAAAAAAAAATTTTGCCTGTTTAAAAGGTGCTAATTGAGAATTTTTAGACCACATTTATTGATCGCCTTAAGGCTCCAAGGTAACAGCGGATCAAGTTTAATCGATTTCTTGTGAAATGATGTACCGTGAAAATTTTTGAGTTAAGATGCGAGTTCCAATAACCATTAACAGGAATACCTTAAGGGCATATTATAATAGAGAAGAGGATTTGATTGATTGGGATACGGGAATCCCGAAAACTCTACAAGAACTTTGTATACAAACTATTGCTAATAATTGGAAAGGTTAGTTATATGGGGTGAGTCAATAATGTGAGATTTGTTCGATACCGTTCTGTATCATTCCGCAATACATTCGCTAAGGCGACCGGTAATGCTAAATCGTATTAGAGGAAGAAAGTAAATTGCGATGTTTTGCGTTGTATGTAGTCAGTAGCCCACTCTTTCTCTGGCAAGATTTGGCGTTACCGTTCGCCTTAGCGTACCATTTTTTTTTTTGTGCAATTTTTGAGGGTTTGTTTGCTATAAAATATTATAATTCTTGAGTAATGTAAATTGCAGCCTGTACGCTTAATTTTAGTGATCTAGATATGAATTTTTTGATAAAATAGGGGCCCATTGGTGCATAATAGATCTCGGGGGCCCAAAGCGAAATACATTTTAGGGTTTCCATCCCGTTTAAAAAAGTATTCTCCATCGAAACTCATGTAAAATCCAGACGCCGGTTCGGTTGTTTTAATCGTGTTTAGGTCGCAAAAACACCAATTTCTAGAAGCTAAGCTCCATGCTGTCTTTTTTTTTATGAATTTTTATCTCCATTTAAGTCATTAAATCTTCAAAACCTACTCTTTCTGAGAATTTATCATTATTATTATTTATTTATTTTTGAAAATAAACTATAAATACATTGGAATATCAATTTAATAATACGCTGGAAACCCATGAGGCCACTGAGGTAACGTTGTAAATATTTCTTTGACAAAGTTTGTTGAATTAAAGGACACAACAAAACAACACGCCAGTTCTATAGTAGAATGAGAGAATTTATTTTTTATTTTAAGATATTGTCTATGTAACTGCCATTTTTAGTAAGATCAACTTGAATTGTTAAACAGCAATTAGTCATTACTATTTGCTACAATTATTCTATGAATTATTCAAAATGGAATATAAATATTATGACCTTTTGGAGCTATTTTTTTTTTGGTCCAAGAAGGATATGATTTATCCATGTACCTTGTAAGAAAGTTTTTCCATTGGGCAATACGTTTTTAAGGGTGCGGATACACGAAGAGTTTTCTCTCTCCTAACTTTTCCACTTTTCTCGCGACCAATAAAGAGGCTCGTCTTTAGCACAAGAAGGGGACACTTAGGAGAAGAAAATCTTACCGTGTATCTGCCTAATTAACAAAAGCTACCAAATTTGAAGTAGGTAATGTAGGTGATTTTACAGTCTAACATCATTGCTGTATAATTTAGAATATAAATTATCTATAAATAAATAAATAAATAAGTAGCACATAAAAATAGGTAAATAAAACTTTGGCGTTTTCGACGGTGCCTACGATTTGTCTTTATTTAAAGCTTATTTATAGGTGTCGAGTAATAAAACTTAAGTCTCTGGGCCCTCAACTAAAACTTAATAATACAGTACACATTTTTTGGCGTACCTGACTGATGAGCCCCTTGAAAAATATTAGCTTTGAGTCCCAAAATACGTGGGCTCCTGATTAACTATAGCTACCTATTTGTAAAATTTTTCCATTTTTCCTTTTCAAATAATTAAGGACCTCCGTAGACGTTCCATCTTATCGTCCGTCTTGACGATTAAGTATGCTTTGTCTTACACTGTTAAGCGAAATGGGGCTATGTACATAAGTGCTGCACTACGGGACAATCTTAGACTGACGATGAAGCATAAAGACGGACGATAAATTGAGGTTTCTGTGCCAACCCTAAAATATTTTTCGTTTTACTTTTTCGTACAGTTTTCATTAGGAAGATTTTGCCACGTTTACTAAATAAGGCTAGTTGTGCAAGTTGCAGTCTTTTTCTAACAGTTTGGTGAAACTTCCCTATTTTCTCTAGTCATCCATTGAGTTTCCTGGTGTCTATTTGATCAATATAACTTGAAGGCAACTTTTCTATTATCATTATATTGCATAAATTAGAAGGGAGATGCGAAATTGTGTTTGAAGTTTGAAATAATTAAGAAAACATTGAAAAATCTCGCATTATTGACTCTTACCTATTATAAATAAATATTTTCTAATAAAAAACGGATGTTTAATTAATTTATTTAATAAATTGTAGAAAAACCAGTATTAGATGAAATTCCATTAATAACTGATCGATGTCTACTACTCGATCTTTTACCAACTGATTTACCATTAAAATTGACAGTAAACAGAATTGGAGACGATATTTACTGGAAACGGTGTTACCTTGAACGTTGGTCAAAACTGTTACCTTTAAACATGCCAGAATTTCAAATTAAAGAATTGATGGAAACCAACAGTAGTAGAAGATCTAGTAATACTAGTAATGAAATTATTAATTCGACCATAGTCAATTACAGTAAAACATGGAAGGAATGTTATCTTCAAATGCATATTCGTGAATATTTAGAAAAACTGAAACCTGAAAACTATGACGCTGAAAAGGTAGTGTTAGGGTGTGCATACATGGGGAGAATTTTCTCTCCTAACTCATTTCCCCTCTCTCCCACACACTCTCTGATTCTCTTTTTTTAGAGAGGACCAGAAGTTAGGAGAAGTATCTATCGCTCCGTGTATCTGCGCCTTTATGATTTTAGAACTTTCATAGAAATATCATTCCTCTAATTTTTTTTTAGATGAAGGAAATATCTGACTTGTATGGAAAATATGTGAAAACTCTTGAATTACAAGAACTTCAATGTTCGGAGAACTCACCAGATCATATACCACTCAATTCCGTATTAGCAAGTTTTCAAAATTTAACCGAATTATCGATTTGTTTCAAACAAATCTATTCTGGCGAGATGTTTTCATGGAATACACTTAAAATATCTGAACGAGACATCAAATTATTATCAAATGGTTTAGAGAAATGTAAGAATTTGAAAATATTTCGTTTAAAAAATTCCGATATTGATGATAATAGATTGAAACAAATCTTAAAAGCTCTCTTAAAACACGACTTAATAAGTATTCTTGATTTTTCGCATTGTTATCTTACCAATCAGGGTGCAATAGCTTTAAGTAAATTTTGCTTAGAAAAACCAATAAAAGAGTTGATTTTAATTAATAATCGAATTGGTAGTCGTGGTGGTGAATCTTTAGCTTACACGATTTGTTCGAATTCGTGTAATTTGAAAACGATTAATTTAAAATTGAACCCTCTTGGTGCTGATGGGGGTAAATGTTTAATTAAGGCACTCTATCTTGGTGCCCGATTAACAAATCTTTACTTAAGTGCATGTGGCTTAAATCGAAACAATACAGAAATCGGTGAAATGCTGGAAAGAAACTCCAGTTTGGCAATTCTTGATCTAAGCAACAATAAATTGGGGAACGTAAGTCAAAAATTTTTAAAAATCCCAATTTTTTTTTAAGTTTTCCCGGTTTTTTGAACAGGAAGTTGGGGAGTCTATTCTTGCTGGTGTCAAGTATAACACAAATCTACGAAAACTGGATATTCGGATGTGCCAGATTGAGCCGAATTTGGAATTTGAAATTTTCAAGTCTATGGAGAGGCCGTTAACGAAAAAACTACCACCGAAAATCATAGAACCTATTGGTGATTTTGGGATTTCAGATGAATTATACAATGAAATTAATAATATATTATTTTCTTAAATTATCTCATTTGTAACGTGTATTTTTCTGAAACAAGGAAACGGAATATAAAAGAGCAGTTATTAATATTAATGATTTTTTATTGTAATCCGTGAAGCGTAACGAATTAAACATGGAAAAACCGTAACTTTAAATTGAATCAACAGAAGGGAAGAGCAAAAGGGTGGATTCGCTTACGAATACTGACCAAAACAAGGTATTTTACCGAAAAATAGTATTAGAGTGCAACTTCTTTAATCCGGACAATTAAATGCATGGGGTGCGATCCGATTAACGATTTGTCCGGATTACCAGATATTGGTAAAAAAATTTATAAAAGCTTTGAGTATAGGTAAGGGGTTGATACAGAGGATGTCAGTAATAGATTTTTCTTTTTTAGAATTCATTTCTCTGGGTGCTTTTCCGCAAATTTTGCTCATCAAAAGCACTTCATGGTATATAACCAGTGAAGGATTAAATCCTAACCGGGGCCAAGACTGTATTCCTCTGGCAGTTCAATTGCAAGCTT
>JAZBHA010000497.1:18753-38660 GCA_037464855.1 Iselma pallidipennis | reverse complement strand
CACCACGGTATCCGGATTACAAAGGTGCGTCCATCTATGACTCAACAAAGTGAGCGTCCGGATTAAACAGGTTGTAGTGTATCAATAGAAAATTAAATATGAACCCCATCGTAAACGCTTCAAATGAACGCAGGGAACATGGAAAAAATAAGCATAAATATGAACCATTTCCTTTATTTAATTAGTGCTGGCAATCACCGCAATTTTAATAGTAAAAATATAATAACTATCTATCAATTCTAATAGAAAATACAGTGAAGCCTGCATTTACCGGAACCGGCATAATTTTCCGGTACAGATAACATCCCATTTAATAAAGGGTCCGCTAAAGACTGGTTTTACTGTTCCTGTTCCTGCTTCCTGGTGTAAACGAACAAATCTGGAAAGACAATTAAGACAAATTAAGTGCAAATCCTGAACAAAATGAATAGATATACAAATTATAAGAAAATAATCAGTTTTACAACTTAATAATCATGGTGTTTTCATTGGCCTAGACACCGGAATTATATAGTTTGGTATCATCATTAACATAAGAGAATACTTCAAAATTTAGAAAAAAGTGCATACCTGTATTTTCTGTTGGTCTAGGATGGACGGCTGTTCGCAATCAAAGAATTAATTCGAAAACCAGAATTCTGGAATATACTGGACCTGGAACGACAGAAATCAACTATTAGATTCTTGGAATGTTACATCAATTATACATAATTGTGATAAGTTAAATCAGTACTTTTGATAAAAAATCACAAAGCTTCATAAACACGGACCAAAAGTAAGTCATCATTATTTACGAATATTTAGAAGAAATTGTAAATAACAAAACTTACCTAAAAATCTACAGAAACCTGGGTTGTCACTTCAAACTCTATTTCTGTGAAATAAAAATTATTATTAATAAAAATTTAACAAAAGGAGAGAAAATAAAAATAAAAAAAAACTATTCAATCTTTTATAAGATTTTTATTTTTAATTACAAACGTCTCTGTATAATCCAAGTCCATTTGATAAAAATTTATTCTATGAACCTATCCCTTATTTATTTTTTAGCAGGTGCTGCTGGTTTTTCTTTAGCAGCTGCTACCTTTTTTGCTGGCTTAGCCTTTTTTGATTCTTCAGGTTTAGCTGGTGCTCCTTCTTTTGTTGCTTTCTTTGCTGTTTTCGGTTTCTTCGGTTTACCAGCACGTGCTTTCAAAATAGCTGCTTTTCTGGCAGCTAAAGCTTTTGCCTTTTTAACAGATGGATCATCAGCCGGCAATGTAATCTAAATTTGAAAAAAAAAACAATCAATATAAAAAAGACTTCATTACAAGATTTGAGTGATTTTGATGAAAATAGAATCAAAATCAGGGCTTTTGATTATTAAATCATTGAATCTTCATAAACACGGACCAAAAGCAAGTCATCATATAAAAACTATTAAAAAAATTAATAAATAAATCGAAACTTACGCCACGTTTTTTAGCTAAAAGTTCAGCACGTTGTAGTTTACGTTTCTCACTAGCTAAAACTGCTTGACGTTTCAAAACAGCAGCATAAGGATTCAAACGGAGCATGGCTCTGGCGTTGGTTAATGGATTAAGACGACGTACACGACGAACAACCTTCTTGCTGTAAGAATAATAATAGAGAAATATTAGATAATTTAATAAATTTTACAATTTTTAGTTAATCATTTTTGATAATTAAAAATCAGATGTCAACTAGTAATCATAAAAAATCTCATAACCCAGTGCTCGAAAAGTACTCATCATATTAACTGTAAAATATCGAAATTTTGTTGTTGGATACATACCGTGGTCGACGTAGCACTTTCTTGATTTCATCAGCTTTCAAAAGTCTTGACAAATCAGTATTAGCCATCTTCGGTTGTGGTAAATTGTAGCCTTTCTTTTCAGTTGATGTTTTCTTCCATGTACCAAACAAACGATCTAAACGTTCAAATGCCGATTCTGTCCAAATAATAAATCTACCAACATGACCACCAGGTGCCAATTTCAATAAATTCAATTTCTCAACACTAATTAAATCAATACCAGGTATATTTCTAAATGCTTTACGTAAACCTTGATCTCGATGATAGACAACTAATGGACCACGACGTTGTATACGTCTACGATTACGCATTTTACCTTTACCAGCACGGAAACGTTGACTCTTATAAACTTTCTGTATATCGGACCATGCTTTGATACGTCTCAAAAATTGTACAGCTTGTTTAGTTTTTGTTAATTCTTGAATTTTATCAGAAACAACTAATGGTAGTTCTGGGATCTGTTCAATAACATGACCTTTACTCATAACTAATGCTGGAACACCACTTGCAGCAACAGCTGATGCTAAAGCATAACGTCGTTGTTTCACATTAATACGACGATGCCAACGACGCCATGGTTTCGTTGGTGCAAACATACGTCCACCACGACACATATTACCAAAAGCACCCTGTCCAGAACGATGAGTACCACCACCACGGACACGTGGAATACGAGCAACAGCTCGACCAGTACCCCATGATTCAGCAGAAGTTTGATGACCTAAAAACAAACGATTTCAATAAGTTGTATAGGGGAAAATACGCGAAGGGGGCAAGACACTCACCTGCTTTTTCACTAACACAGTATGGTTGTCGATGGTTCATCGACATTTGTTGGTGGACAAAATTGACCACATCCGGACGTATTGGGGCTTTAAAAACGGCCGGTAAATGAATGTTTTTCTCTTTAACCTCTTCCGATTTCTCATTGTAGACACTCACCAAAGGGCGAGCGGCAGACAGCGACTACACAGAAAATTACAAAAATTAAATCGTGTTTATAAAAACGGATTAAAATCGGGCTGTTTGTACCCTACGTCATCACGGCACTCTCAAAAAAGGCAATTTATCATTTTATTTACAAAAATATTGATGAACAAATTTACTTTGCAACACTAACACGTGGCCGCCGCAGATTTTACAACAATTACGAAAAAATATAGAATTCTCATAGAAACACATATAATCACATGATTAATAAGTGATTAATTAACCAAATTAATTGAAAATAATTATAAAAAACTTACCATTTTCGCTAAATCTTACTATTTTTTAATAAAATAAAACACACATGGAGCGAACCCGATGTCCGCCATAAAAAGGAAGTCAATGGTTGCCGAAATAGTTGATATTAACCGGTACAAGAGGGCGCTGCCAATCTTACTTCCTGGCGCGTAATTCAAATAGTATTTATTTCTCGATTAGATTAGGAACAATTCTGTCTTTGAATCATCATCATAAACAACAAAAATCAGTCAATTATTGTAATTAAATTAAATTAAGTGTCAAATTAATTTGTGAATGCGATCACGTACGTTGCTAGACCCAGGTATTTAAGAACCGTTAGGTAGTCTCAATTTTTGTTACAATTCCTGATTTAATTAATTAGTGATTCAGTTAATTGTTAAGTTTGTTGAAAATATTAGAATATATAGCCGTTTTGTCTTTAATTTAAATATTTTCAAAAGTTTTTCGATATAATTATCAGAACTTCGAGGACATCCTTGACCTTGAGACCATCAACCGCGTTCAGTAGACCCAAAATGGACCCACCTCTTTGTCTTCTATTTCTATTCAATCGTATTTGTTAGAAAGAGACAATAAATGTGTTGTTTGGCCGGTGACGTGTTGAACGTACCTGTCATTTGTCATTTTGAAATTGTCAATTTTGACACGTCGGTGTTGAGTCCAGTTTTTCTTTTTTTTAATAAAAATTTAAAAAAAAACGTAAATTTTAAATTAGAAAATGGGCCAAAAGTTCCAATACGATGAAAGTGGCGGTACTTTTTTTTATTTCCTCTTATCATTCTTAGCATTAATCTTGATACCAGCAACGATATATTATTGGCCACGAAAAAAGAAGAGAGGTTAGAACGTGTTTTATTATTATCAGTTTTTCTCTAATTGTAAGTAATTTGATTAATTAATTAATTGTAGATCCTGAAGAAGAGAGTAAAAAATGTCATTGTCCTAGTTGTTTAATAAAACATGAATATTTAAAAAATGCCGAACCATGGAAAGGACCTAAGAACTTTTTGATCAAATTGGTCATAATTGCCGGTTGGGTTATTTTAATATTTCTAGCATATAAAGTATCACAATTTGATTATGAAATGGCCAATTTTGATCCATACGAAATATTAGGAATACCAACAGGTGCCACTCAATCAGAAATTAAAAAAGCCTATAGGAGATTATCATTGATATTACATCCTGATAAAGATACAGGCAATGAAAAAGAATTTATGAAACTATCCAAAGCCTATCAGGTAAGATTTTATCGTTTTCCTAGAATTTTGTTGGTTTATTATAACAAAAATTTTAGGCTTTAACTGACGACGAGGCACGTAGAAATTGGGAGAAGTATGGTAATCCTGATGGTCCAGGTGCTATGAGTTTTGGTATAGCTTTACCATCATGGATTGTTGAAAAAGAGAACAGTATCTGGGTATTAGGTTTATATGCTTTAGTTTTTATGGTGGCTCTTCCAATTGTTGTCGGTACTTGGTGGTATCGTAGTATCAAATTTACCGGCGATCAAGTCCTATTAGATACAACACAGATGTATTATTATTTCTTTCATAAAACACCCAGTATGCCATTGAAACGTGTTATTATGATATTGGCAGCTAGTTTAGAATTTGATAAAAGACATAATGCTGAAATTATTGAACGTCATTCAGATAACGAAGAAGTACCACAATTGATAAAGAAATTACCAAATTTAAATGAGAAAAATAAAGAACGTCCATTATGTTTCCTATATAGTATTAAAGCACGTGCTATCATCCATGCACATTTATCACGTATACCGTTAAATCCAAATACGTTAGAGAATGATCGACGGTATATTATTGGAAAATGTCCCTATTTGATTCAAGAACAAGTGAATTGTGTCAATCAATTGATTCTATTAGCGTACAATAGAAGGAGTAAGTATATTATTTTAAACAAATTTAAAAAAAAATGTTATTTTTTTGGTGAATTTTAGTCCAAAGACTGCCTAGTATTGAAACCATAGAGAATTGTATGAAATTATGTCCAATGATTGTCCAAGGTTTATGGGAATATAAATCGCCTTTATTACAACTGCCCTATATAAATGAAGATAATTTGAAATACTTTATGTCGAAGAAACGACAAGTTAAATCATTACAACAATACGCCCAATTAAAAGGTGATGATCGTCGAAGTTTATTACGTAGTTTGACCGATCAAGAATACGAAAATGTTACGAAAGTCCTAGGAAATATGCCTTATATTGATTTTCAAGTCAAATGTGAAGGTATTTACCGTGTTGTCCCCCTATTTTCTATCAAATTATTGTTTGTTTTTTGTCGTTTTGTAGTAATGGATGACGATAATCCCACCGAAGTAACGGCTGGTGCTATCGTTACCGTAACTGTAACGTTGACTCGTAGAAATATGAGTACGTTATTCGGTGATGATACCGTTAAAGAGAACAATTTAATAACAGAAAATGGAATTGGAAGTAGTGAATCGAAAGATACTGGTGGTGATGGTGGTGGTGAGCATGAAAATGAGCCTGTACCGGTTAAACGTCCTGCATGGTTGAAACAGAAACGTGGTGGTGGTAAAAAGAGTAAAAAAGCCGGTCCAAAATCGAAACCACCAAAACAACATAATAAAATTGAAGAAACCACAACAACAACCACTACATCACAGACAGCTCCTGTTCCTGTAGCTGTAACTGATAAGAAACGATCAAAAGATGAAAAAGATGATAATAGTCTAGATGAATCAGATGATAGTGATAATGAGATAAATGAATTAAATGATAAATCATCAGATGATGATGGTAATTTACAAAAAACAAATAATGAAGATGATGATCAAGAATGGGAGAAATTTCGAAAATTACATGAACGTGAAAAATCATTAGAAGGTAGATCGAAACAGTCACATACTGTACATTGTCCATTATTTCCAAATGATAAACAAGAATATTGGTGGACGTATATATGTGATAGGAAATCAAGAACACTGTTAACAGTGCCTCATCATGTTACCAATTTGGTTAATCAAGAAATAGTCCATTTAAAGGTAATATTTATTTATTTGTAGATAAACTAAAATTGGTTTGTTTTTTATTTACAGTTTACAGCACCAAATTGGCCAGGTGTTTATACATTTACTGTATGTTTACGTTCAGACTCCTATATAGGTTTTGATCAACAAAAAGACATTAAATTAGATGTAAAAGAAGCACCGGCTGAAATTACTGAACATCCTCAATGGGAATTTGAAGATTCTGAAGAGGAGAATCCAGCTGAAAATGATGCACATGAATCAGAATATACAACCGATGATGATCTACCAGATGAGGAGGATGATTAATTTTTTTTGTCTATTTCCCCCATCTAATTTAATTAAGACAAAACAAACAATCAAAGACTTATTGTGTAATTTATGTTTGTTGTAATTACTATTCTGGTCAAGAAAAATCTTTAAAACGACAATTTTAGTAAGCATGGTACTGGGATTGTATTTATATTTGTATGAAAAATATATTATAAACTAATTACAATCATGATTTTTCTACCTTTTCCATTATTTAAGGTCCATCCAAATATGAACTAAATGGTCATAAAGCATGTGTTGATATTTTTGGAAGGCGAGCGGTCACCACCCCTAGTTCGGTTGAATATCTTCGAATATCTAAGATATACGCTTTCATGCAATCTCTTTCTAAATATCTGCACCCTCGATTGTACTGGACGTATAGCGTAACTTGAATCGTTGCCATTTAGTTCATGTTTGGATGAACAGACTATGTAGCAAATTTTCGCTGTAGCGCCTGAATTGGAGACAAATGCAACCAGGAATTCATCTCCTTAAGCGGAGCTTTGCAAAGAACGAGTATAACGTGTTGCCTATAATGTAATCCTAAAGATTACAAGCCTTGCCCAAAAGTATAGACATTTTTTCAAATTTCGCAAAATTGGTGCACTTTAGGATCTTCTAATCGATAACGGAACTACAATATTATTAGTACGATCGATTGCCATATCGACCGTTCTTTCAAATGCACGCCTTTCCGTGTTATCCGTGCTACAAATTATTGTTCTATGTACAGTCAACCCCCGATTCTGCGATATGATGTAATATACCCTTAGAGAGGGTGCAATGCCCTAAAAAAGGTTGAGAACCACTGTCTTAAAGGGTTAAAAACAAGTTTATATACATATATAGTTTAAATATTTATTCAACATGAAACAACAAGGACACAATTTCCTATATTGTTGAAGTGTTTTCATCAACAAAAAATAAGTAAGGGACTTTTAATTCTGAAAAAATATAATTCAAATACGTTACACACAAATCTTTAAAAAAAAAGAAAAGGAAAAACCTTATCGTATAAATTAAAAAAAATGTGTAACATTAAAAAATTTGTTTAAGAACTGGATAAGAGAATAAACATATACAAGATTAATATTTGATAGTTGAGAAAAATAATAATAATAATAATAATTAAAAAATAAAAAAAAACAAATACTGGCCCCTTTAAAGCTTCAATTCTTCATTGGATAATAGTGGTGTAAGAGCCACTTCAAAGAATATCTTATGCGAATATTTATTATGTACAGTTAGCAATGGTGTTTTCGGTTTACGATGTAGACCATTATTCAATAAATGAACAGTCGATTTGATTGCATCAATTTTATAACCTACGGTTAATTAATTAATTAATTAATTGATTTTTTCAAATACAAATTTATTACCTGAGTAAAATTCAAGAGCTGGTGTCCAACCACTGATATTCTTCATCTGTAAAGCTAAGAATAATGAAGCAGCAGCCAATTTCGAGTCACGTACAGTTACTGTTGCATAATCCATCAATGAATACTCCAAAATATAACGAGCTAATGTCAATACTGGCATTGAAATTTTGGCACACTACAACATCAATTAAATTAGAAGAAACTTAAGAATAATTAATTGAAGGACATACTCTAGCATATCGTCGAAGGAAACGATAACTGATCGGTATACCAAGTTCAAAATCACAGATTTTCAATATATTAATCTCCATACGTATTAATTCACGTTTTGTATAGGCACCATCACAAATATAAAGAAAATCATCAATAAATGGTGGTGTACGTTCATCAAATTTACTAGCTATGAACATACTGGCAGCTCCAACTAATTGCAATGTTTCCTTACTAACAGTCATTTTACTTAAATATATATCAACCAATTTAACACCTAAATATAAAGTTTCATGATTTAATTCGAAACTTTCTTGAACTTCCACCATCCAATCAACTAACAACGATCGCATCCAAGTTGTTAAACAGATCTGGCGATCCATATAATCGGGTATATCGAACTGGGGCTGGAAAATCAAAAAACAGAAAAGATTATTTCGTGCGAAACAACCCCTGATTTATTTACAGGGACTGTAATCAAGAGGTCGTTAACTACCCCTGGTTACAAATATGTGGTAATTACCTCGCGACGTTTCATGTAAGTAAAAATATCCATAGCATAATGTGATACTTGAAACGTATCATCCCAATGTTCTTTATCATAATCATCAACACCATCCGGTACATCATGATTACCTAAATTCAATTTACTTTGTAATTGTTGTGCTACCATTAGCACACTAGAACTTTCCATCAATTTCTTCTCTTGATGATCATCATCATTATCATTATCATTACCAATCAATGATTCATTTTTAATTGATTGTTTCACAGATGATGGTTCTCGTTTAATAATAGATGGTTCCAATGATGATTTAGCACTGGAAAGTAGTGTATCACCACTGAAAAATCTCAAATCGAAGCAACACACAAAAAAAGCAGAAAATTTATTTAAAATAATTGAAATTTTTGGACGAGAAAAACAAACAATAAAAACAAAGCTATATAATAAACAAAAACTGGACTTACTCTTCTGAGGCAGTGAGATAGATTGACTCTTCAGTCTTCTCAAATTCATTACTCAGTCTTGTTTTAATTCTTGCTACATTATTGGCTTCTTTTAGATCTTTTGGTTTGATGGCAGTTTGATTTGTTGCATTTTGTTTAATTGATGCTCTTGTTAAAATACCATTAGTATTTTTATTGACTACTGGTGCTGGTGGTGGTACATTTTCATTTTGTTTTGGTTTGATAACAGTTTTAACAGATTGTAAGACTTTCGTTTGTACTGTTGCCTTTTTGATTGTTTGTTGTTTACCAATTGTTGGTTTCTGTTGTTGTTGTTGTGTTGTTGATTTCTTATCAATTACATTATTGATTGTTTTATTTTTTGTAAAAGCATTGGTAACATCACAGAATGCTGAACGTTTCGTACCATTTTCTTTAACTGGTGAACAATCAGCTTTACGTTTAGCTCGTGATTGTTGATTATTTGATAAAATTGAACGACTTCTTGTCGAAATTGTTGAACGGGTGGTTGTTGTTGTTGTTGATGATGTTGTAGCTGTATTTGCTGCTTTTACTTGGCGTAAAGGGGCCATTATCAACTGGTAAAACTATTGAAATCAAAATTTTATTAATATATTGATAATTGATAATCGAATTAGGTTAAAAATTGATGCACAACATGTGCACAAAATGGCAGTCAATAGGTGGAAAAAAAATTAGTGCCCTTTTGGCAATTTTCAATATCGATCTTTCTATTGGTGTATAACGGAAATTATCGATATTTTACCTTAATATTGATGAATTTTTGTTGGAAAATCCCTACAATTGCAAGAAAATTGTCGTTTGGATAATCCACAATTGTAGTTTAAATTATTTAAATTCTAAAAGTAAATTTATTAATTTTAAATCGTGGAATTCAAATACAACTCGTTAAAATTATCATCAAAACGAAAATAAAGGTTTTTGTTGAAAAAATTTAACAAAAACGAGGGAAAAAGCCTATCTTGTGGATAGCGTAACGAAAAAACTTGTGAGTGATAAAAAAACGTTAAATTATCAATGAAAATTGAAAAAGTATTTATTGAAAATGATAAGAATATATGGAAATTCAATAAATTACTTACATTTTGGAGCTTTTCTACGTGAAAATTGTAAGAAAATTGTTAGAAAAAGGACTTTTCACATCAGTAAAAGTTCGTTGGATGTTTAAAGCTTGGTGGTTTTCAGTTGTTTTGAAATTTTTTGACTGTTGGTGATTGAAAACGATTTGATTGGTCGAAATTGTTCCATTTAGGTGGGGGAAATAACTGAAAAAAAATACAACCAACCACACAACTCAAAAATCCCTAAAACTAACCATATTTCAATAAATATTTGCCGTTCAAATCAATCAAAAAAAACTGAAAACCAATTAAAATTCTCCATTTTAATCGTAATTTTCGGATAATTCGTGAATTTACCCCAAAAATTGCAATAAATCCAATAAAACTTTCTGGCGGCAATCGCCTGCCATCTATACGAAATTTCTAGAACTAATTGTCAAAACATAACCTTAAAATTTTCAAAAATTTTCAACTCAAAGTTCAATATATTTTTTTAAGGATTTCTAGATAAAATAATTATGATTAGTGTTTCGTTTGTGCTTAATTAGTCTGTGTTTCGTGTCATTTAAGCAATGTTTGAGAGAATTTTTGTGGTTAAATACCTAACCTTAAAAAAGGGCTTTTGCTACCTGTCTCCAAACAACCACAAAGAATTACAAGGGGTAAGTAGTTTTTCCTCGAAAAAATCAATTAATTAATTTTTTTGTCTCTTGTAGAATTCAATCAAATTAAATTATGGGTCTGATAAAGTGGCATATTTCTCAGTTGAGAGTCCGAATCCTTCCATAAGTGATATTCATATTGGTATCAATTCTTTGTATGCAAAAGCATTAGGTATTGAAGATAAAGAATCTGTAAGTCTAACGAATATAACGAGATTACCAACGATTCGTTGCTTGACGATATCACCAGCTAATCAGGATGATTTTGATGTTTTGGTAATTGTGTAAAATTGTTGCTTTTTTTTGCTGAATAAAAATCAAATTTTTAGGAAATGGTCGCTGATAATGTTCAATCGACTCTATTAAACCAGATAAGAGTGTTGAATAATAATCAAAAAATCGTTATCTGGATCGGAGCGACCCTTAACATGACTGTTGATGTTTGTAAGTGATCATTATCTAACGTGGAGTTTGAGTGGTCGATTTTTTGTATTTTCCCAATTATTGCCCCTTTACTTTTACTGTACTAATCCCCAGTATCGGACTGGCAAGCTCTTGGCCTACCGGGAAAGTACCTTTTACTGAGTACACTTTAGGTTTGGCAGTCTTTCATCTGCATTAAAGGGTGTGTAGTAGAAACCCTTCGTCATTTAAGACCATAAATTTGAACTGAGATGGCCCCGTTTAGTCGGTAGCCCAGTCCGACATTGCTAGTCCCTTAATTGGTTTCTCCAACTCTAAATTATTAACTTAGGCGAAATTAATTAATTAATTATTAAATAGGCGAAACTGTCGGCATAGACATTGTGTTTTAATCAAAAATTGTCCTAATTCCTGATACTAAAAATTACATTTAATCGTTTTGATGGATGATAGCCAAGAAAATATTAATTATTAACTTACTTATATGGTTTTACTTATTTCTTTTTTAGATGATATCCAGCCTATCTCTCCAGGATTTATTGATAATTTCACCGAAGTTACAATAAAACCACCAATCGACCAACAACAAAAGACCGTTGAAACTCCAGAACCTAGTAAACTTCAATCGTTTTTTAATTTCTTTAATCGCAATCAATCTCAACCAATCATCAACACAGATAATAGAGATGTTTTTAGGAAATTTGTTGGTTTCAAACCTAATTTAGTACTACGTACAACTCCAACTACAGATATATTAGAACAAATTAGTATATATTATCATCCTTTCAACATATTTACAACAAAATTTAATCAAATTGATAGTTTAAAAGATCCACAAATTTATTTGGGAAAATTTCTAATAAATTCCGATCAACCAAATAATCCTCAAGAGAAACATTTATATTTTCGTTTATATTTCTTTGAAGATTTCCTTGATCGAAATCCAACAATCAATTCGGATGATTATGTTTTTATTAATCAAGAAATTTTAGATTCTTTTAATTGTAATATTGGCACAAGAATATTATTAGAACCGTATCAAAAGAATTTACCAATAGTTGATGAAATTGAATTAACAATAAATCGTAAAACTGACGAAGATATTAAACATATATTTCGACAATATTTAGTTTATAATTGTGAGAATAATTCGTTTATTTTAAACAAAAATTTCCCAATTAATTTCAATGAAGAATTAAAGTTTTCCATCAATTTCCAACCAGTTACGAGTCAATTCTGTTTTGTAACAACTGATTTTATACGTAATTATAAAATTACAATTAACGAGTCAATTCTAACGATCGATAACAATAATAATAATAATAATAAATCAGTAAAATTTAATGATTATACGTTAGAGATGTGTAACTATAAGAATATTGTAGAGGATTCGTTATTTATTTGCTTGGAGAATTCGAAAATTCTAAAAAAATTCGACAATATCCTCATAACAGGTTTGGCAACTCCATGTGTTTTTCTTGTTATTATTTGCAAAATTCACAGGACAATTTTTCTAGGTGGACCAGGAACCGGTAAAACGACTCTATTGAAAATTATCGACAATCATTTGAAATCAAAACCGAATTATATTTTCACACAAATCATTAATTGTAAAACAATTAAAGGTAAAACGATCGAATCATTATATAAATATTTTACGAAAATTCTATTTGAATTGATTCACAATCAACCATCGATATTGATTTTGGATGATTTACATGTTTTATGTGAGAATATCAATGAGAGTGATGCTCAAGCTCAAAATATTTTGTATTTTAATAGGTAAACGGTTTTGGGTGTTTTTTCTGATAATTGTAACAAAATTGTTATTAGGATTAGCGAAATGTTGGAGGGTCTATTGGAGATCTTTTGCCAAAATAATTCCATTGGAATTCTAGCAACATCACCATCAACTTTAAAATTAAATAAAATCATTTATGGTAGTCGTGGACATCATTTATTTAAAAATACTTACGAAATTGAAAATTTATCAAAGGTAATTTAGAATTGTTTTTTGTAATTAAGTCGAAAAAACCACCAAATTTGTTTGTAGAAAGACAGAGAAATTATTCTGAAATATTTCTTTAGAGATTATCGTGTTAATTGTGGTGATTTAGTTGAGATTTCTGAACGTACTGAAAGTTTTGTTGTTGAAGATTTGGCAAATTTTGCTAGAACAACACTATTTGAATCGTTACAAGACGTTGAAGGTGATCAACAATCGTTAGAAATAACATTAGACCATATGGAACGTGGTTTAGAATCAACAACTGTAACCTCGTTAGATGGAATTAACTTGAATCCACCTGGAACTAAAGATTTTTCCGATATTGGTGGTGTGGATGATGTTAAAAATCTACTAATTGAAACATTAATGTGGCCATCAAAAGTATGAATTGAATTGTAAAAGAGTGAAATGGGAAAAAGGATTGATTTTTTTTTATGTTGATTTTTAGTATCCTGAATTGTTTTCTGGTTCTCCCCTACGTCTACCTTCCGGTTTGTTACTTTACGGTCCTCCAGGTACAGGTAAAACGATTCTAGCTGGAGCAGCTGCTACACATTGTCGTTTAAGATTGATTTCCATAAAAGGACCGGAATTATTGTCGAAATATATAGGGGCGAGTGAACAAGCTGTACGCAATGTCTTTGAAAAGTAAAATAATACAATCTAATTAATAATTATATTTATATTTATGTTATGTTTTTGAATTTTTTTTTAGGGCACAAACTGCAAAACCTTGTCTTTTATTTTTTGATGAATTCGACAGTTTAGCTCCAAGGTAATTTTTTTTGTTGTACAGTAAAGTCTCGATTATCCGACATACTTGCTTTTCAAGAGCATTTTTTGTCTCGATTATCCGACATACTTGCTTTTCAAGAGCATTTTTTGCTTCTTTTGCTTTCTGTGCATTACAAGCAACCAGGGCCACTATGTGACTAGCGGACGCCCCCGTGCCAAAAATATTAATGCGCCCTTTATTTTCTCTTTCGCAAAATATGAAAAAATTTGACCTAAAAATTCCATAGAGCACACGAGAATGATTTTTTTCCTTTTTGGCACCCCTGTGTGGAGCACAACCGGCACACCAGCAAAGATATTAAACTGTTTTTCAGAACAGGATTGAATTGCGCCCGGTGGTGAATTTTCTGTTGATCTCCAGCAGCCATATTGGAAGGATATGGTCGAATCACGCCCCTATGTCGTCAGTTATAAAAAAAAAACGTTGAATTGCACCCCTGAGGGATTAATGACCAATATACCTGTCCTGCAAAGTGTTAATCTGGGGGGAAGTAGGGGCAGAGATTCAGATATCAGTCAACTATATGTTATTTTATTTGTGATTAAAGCTGATTAGAATAATTTCAGACAAATAAGGGCTCGCTAAATGGTAAAATTGCCCAGCCTAGATAGAAAAATACGTTTGACCCTTGCCACCATCTCCACAATTTTATCAGGGCCACAACTTGCTTTTGTCCCTTTTGCTTCTTTTGCTACCTAGCAGTGTCAGAGTGCAACTATAGATGCTGTACATCGGATAATCGAGACTCTACTGTAAACTGTGTTCCTGTATTAAGATGAGTTCAGAAATCTGCAATTTTTCTAAAGGCGCGGCCACGACAATACCGGCGTTACAGATCGTGTTGTTAATCAATTACTAACACAACTAGATGGTGTTGAAAGTAGTTCTACGGGTGTATTTGTTATGGCGGCAACTTCAAGACCTGATCTATTAGATCCAGCTTTATTAAGACCAGGACGTTTAGATCGACATATATTTATTGATTTACCCGATCAAGAGAATCGTTTAAAAATTTTGGAATGTCTATCAAAAACATTAGAATTTCAAGAAAATATTGATTTAATTGAAATATCTAGAAGAACTGATGGTTTTTCTGGTGCTGATCTACAATCATTACTCTATAGTGCTCAATTGATGTCTGTTGAAGATATATTTACAACAAATGAGGTAAGTTTGTTTTGGGGAATAGTAATTTGTTGGTTGGTTAGTTTTGAATTTATATAAGATGGGTAAGAAATTATATACGAGTAGAGAAAGTTAATAGTTAAGATAGGCTTGAGTTTAGTTATACTAACTACATTAGATGATAACAATATCATTCGGATTAAACGGCATTTAGGTAGTGTCTTGATTACTTTATAATGAGAAGCTATAGTGTGAGAGGCACAACTTCATTTCCTTATCAAAGTTATTATCCGTAAATCAGCAAATCAAGTTCTGAAATGTTTCAGTGTTAATTATTAATTTCCAAAAATTTCCATTTCTTCTCAACTTTCTATATATATTATCTATAATTTCCCTTCTGTTAACTAAATTCGTTTAATGACTCCAAAGGGGTGGTTATAATTATCATCTTTATAATAATAATAATAATAATAATAAAGAAAAAATGGTTTCTAGAAGTTGATGAATCCTGTTAAAAGTCTCTCTTTTCTCTATCTTTCCCTCTCGTTATTATCACACTCTCTGTAAACAAAGCATATACAACCTTCATCCCTTCGTCAGGATAATTAAACTATAGGTACAACAAAATACAAAATATATTTGATTTGGATTCGTTTTGTTAATAGTCGTTTTAATTTCAATCTATATTATTGAAAACGTAAAATTAATGGGTTGTTAAATAAGACGCGGCGGCGGCGTTTATATTTCATTTAATTTAATTTGTGCGCACCCACTTGTGAATAGAAGCTTTGATTAATAAATTTTACCTTCACTTAGTCTCGTTTCACTTTTGTTCCATTTTAAGTGCAAAAAGGGGTGGCAGAAAATAAAACACAACACATAGGTACCTATAGGTACTGTATGTATATAATAATGAATGTTTCCTTTATTGATACCTATGTTTATTACTTGTTTAAATATAGGTTTTAATAGGGCTTCATTTTCAATAGTAAAATGTAATTAAAATGATTTCAGTGTTTTGTTTTATATAAGTATAATTAATAATTAGTTAAGTATTCAATACGGGCCAATTTCATTAAAATAACAAAACTGGCTTCTTATATTAATTAATAATATTTGATTTATTTAGCTTTTTGTTTCATAAATAAATTTTAGGCACATGTTGATGATGGAGACAATCATAAAATCAGTCAACAACAATTAGAAGAAGCTTTGGCTAAAACTAGACCTTCATTAAGTCCCATGGAAAGACTTAATTACCAAAGAAGGTACCGTATATGTCTATATTTAATAATTTGTTGAATTAATCGCGCATTACAACGGCACCGAATCGACGGAACTGTCACTGGTCGGAGTTTTTGCTCGAAGCGACCGAAGCTTTACGCATGCGTCACTTTTCTCGTAAGAATCAATCACTATCAATGTTGAACGTCCACGAGAACTTTAGTATTCAATCTCCAGTCCTCGTCGACTTGTTTTACTCCGCCCACAAAGCTCTACGCGGGATATTTAAATCAAATGTGTGCTTGTTGGTCGAGTTTTTCCGTTGTAAATGCGTGGAGAGAAAACTGTCGACAAGGACTAGCTGGCAGAATACCGTGAACGAGGATAGTGACGAAGACTTCGACCTGAACCCTCGCCGAATGCTTTTAGAAAATACGTGCCGAGCCCGTTTTAACGCACTTAAAGTCTATTTATGAAACTTCAATAACCGGAATTGAAACAGCGGAATTTATTAAAGATGCTTCACACATTCAGGTCACTGAAAACGCCTGTCTGTATGATGTTCGGTCTGAAATGGCTGAAAGGAAGAAGGGCACGTGGAGCACCTCTTTACAGTTTGTTATTATTATTATTTTAATTTGATTCTTGTTTGACTTTAGGTATAAGAAATTTGAAGGTGGCAGTGAGGATTTTCAGGCTGGAACAAGGGCAACTTTAGCTTGATTTTTATGGTTTCTGTTTTTTATTTTGAACGAATAAAACAGTAGTTTTTGATTTTTCGTGTTTTAGTTTTTAACTCCTAATCTGCAGTGTCGCTGCAACCGGGTGTGCAGGTTGTGCCCCGCACTAGAGCGCCAAATCACGATACTTCTTTTTCAAACGTTTTGATTTTGTGGAGTCACAACAAGGGCCCAAAAATATTTTTTGCACAGGGGCGTCTACTAGGCACGTGGCGGTACTGCTAATCTGTATATGTTTTCAAGTCCAAATAAGCTAAACAGTCAGAAAGAAGTGGCAAGAAGCGGAAATAGAGACGTTTCAATATCTTGACAGAGAATTCGTTGCTGTCGATTGTATAACATCGCCATGTTGATGGTATATTGGCAGTCCACCACCACCACCACCATCCCTCCTGTTTCTTGTTGTCATCGTCCTCGTTTCAAATTCTCTTTTGCATCCGTCCTCCCTCGTTCTTTCTCTGTCTGAAAAACAGACAGACCCTCCCGGATATCGTTTTTCGTTGTCGATTCCTCCTCTATTGAAATCCTTCAACAGGATTTTAAGTTCCAAAATATACGAAAAGGTTATAATCCTTAATAACTTAAATAAATTATGTTTTCATGTGTACAGACCCATAGAGTAGAATTATTTTACATTTTCAAATATATTAAATCTGAAAGGAATCTGGTCGTATTCCTTCCACTTTCTTCACTGTCATACCCTGACTCAATTTTCAAACGGTGTATTTGATTTTCCACAAACAAAAATATGAATAGAACTATTCTATAAAAGAAAAGCATTCATTAACACAAAAAAATTGGGGGAAATAATAGAAATTTTGTGGTTTTCTTCTGATATATTGGGGTGAGTGTCACTTAACAATTGATTTGAGTGCTTATCCACCAAATATAGCTTTGTAATGAAAAGAAAGCAACAGAAAAGCGATAATTCAATTGGACAAATATTGTATAGACATTGTCAAGTATATCAGTCAATAACGAAAAGAAGAATTATCCTTATTTTAATTTAACCGTACACCAACCAGCCACCAGTGGAATCTGTTCATCGTGGAAGTTTTGGAAAAATGAAAATATCATGCGGAAATAATAATAATCTAATATTTGAGTTAGGTAACGGTTAAAATCTGCCGACCGTATAAAATTACAATCATCAAGTGAAAAATAGAAAAAGCGCTCGTCACAACACGCCATCAAAATTAGTGAAAATTGGCAGAAAATACATCAGGCCATTTTCTCACTCTCTCATTTACCTATCTGTCTGTTATTTATTCATAAACTGGATCGATAAAATATGTAATTTATTTTTTCTTCTTCTTCGTCTTCTATAGAGGTTTTCATAGTTTCTTGACTAAATAGAGTGGATTTTCAATATCTTTTCGTTGCCGTGGTGTTTTCGGAATGTAATTGGCGTGAGATCGGCAATAGTGCTTGGAAATTGCACCTGTTTCCCAAACACCCAACACAACAATCACCAATTTCAGTGCAGCTTAATCGATATGTTCATCAGATATTGCCAATCAATCTATTGAAAAGCGCCTGTTGTGTTATTGTGTAACTTACAATCCACTATTTCCCATTATTATTATTATTATTATTACAACGAAATATTCTAAACTAAACCTTACTAATTGTACGGTAATTAGTGGAAAATTATGTTATGGTCGAGGAGAAGAAAAATCCATTTCAAAGACTGTTGGTATTGTTTTTGAGTCAAAATTTTCGCCTGATCGCCTGGTGATATTTCGATGAAAGCACCCGTGAAACATCCCACCATCGAATATAGGGAGAGGTGCGAAATTGTTTCGCCTCTCCTTAAATTGTTTCATGCAGACGATTAGAACTCGGCCATCTGTGATATAACATTGTTATCGAGAAAATTGCCGTCGATGGAAATTCTACCGTTCAACTTTGGAAACCCTTCCGGCCGTATTTATATTAAAATTACCATCACTTCTCTCTCTATATAAATATAAATTTTTTTCTCATCAATTTTTATTCTTGTGATTAAAGAAAAAACGTTGCTAATCATTGTATAATAAGTGTTTGTTGGGTTTTATTTTTCGTTTTTTCATTAAATCAAAAGCTCGAATTTTCCTACCCCCCCCATGAAAAAAAGAACAATAACGCTAACGAATACGTCTGTTAAGATTCAAACTGACAAATGAACGACAACAAACAGGAATGAACGTCGTTTCTTATAAACTTTTTTGAAAAGAGAAAAATATTAAACTCGATTATGCACAAAACTCAGTTAGAAGGAAAATTAAAAGTGAATTTACTCAAGTTTTAGCGTGCATTTTTAATACAACAACACTCCAGTGGCAACAAAAATTTCCCTTATAAGTAAAATGACTCAAAAACAACACCACTAAACAGGGTCGCATTTACTATAATGCGTGTTAGGCGCAATCTGGGGCCTCATCTTCTATAAGGCCACTTCCGGTCTACAAAAACTTATCAAACCCTCATCTGGAACCCTACGAGAAAACATAGATTCTAAATCTGAAAACCTGCCACTCAATAAGTTCAACATAAAGTTAGCAACAATCTCCTATAATAAGTGAATAGGGTTCACTATTATTTCGACTTGTCACCATTTTTATAATAAAAAATAACAGATCTTTTTGGGCGAATTGTTTGGGTACTGCTGTTATATTGACAATTAGTTTGACGATTTTGTTGAGAGAAAAAAAAATCGTAAACGGCGGCAATTGCGACATCATTGCCGCGGCGGTAGCGGCTTCAATACGACCTAATTCAAGGGACTCTGCGTCTGGAAAACTCGTATTCTTTATTAAAAATTTTTAAAAGAAAATTCTTTTATCGGGCAAAGTTTTTTCCAAGGGAAACTCTCTTTTAGGAAAGTTTTATATAGAATGAATGTGGCGT
>JAZBHA010000497.1:2684-12894 GCA_037464855.1 Iselma pallidipennis | reverse complement strand
TTTTGAAAGTACGAAGATTTATAGTTCATTTAGCCCGGTAATTAAGTAGTATTTCCCAACAAACGCCAACTTATAATTAGCATATGTTAACTTCGTACAGTCTTGTGCATATCTGATCGTGGGCGTAAAACTTTTTAATTGTTACAAATTGCCCAACTTCACCCTTCAACTAATTAGCGACGACTTCCACAGACAAAATTTTCGTTCTATTCAAAATCAACCATATTTTTTTTCCATTTCAACAACATTCTATTGTAATAAATAAAGTTGATATTTTATTGTATTTTATTATAACAACACACTATGATATATAGATATAGTATACGAAAATAATCCCATTTTGTGTATGGGTACGATCGAATGAGCTGACATAAAAGGATGGTTCATTCATTGGGAATCTCTACAGTTGGAGCATTTGTGTCTCTTTCAAAATTCACTGCCGGCATCAGGAATCTATTGGAAATTGACTGGTTGAGAAAAATTGCATGAAAGAATATAAGCTGAGACTGCACAATACAAAAACATAATATTCTCACAATAATCCTGAAATTCTGTCTTGAAAAATCGAAAAAAAAAACGGAGAAAATATCTAGGGAGGAAGGAGAAGAGAAAAAAACGGAAATCTATTCAAAAATGTTTTAATTTTTTCTAATTAACAACTTTTTTTTACATTAAGTCTACTATACGGTTTTTTGTTTTCGACAGAACTAAGAGAACATAAACATTCACATTATTTACAAAATGATCACAACAAAATTTTATTAAAATAGAGAGGAGAAAATAGAAACAAATAACAAAAAATATGACATTCCATCAACAGTATCTACAAAAAATCCGGAAATTCTCGCTCATTTATACAGGCTGTTCCACTGAAATAGAAGAGTAGTCCTGAAAGTAAAATTTCAGGGATGAATGCCTATTTATTATCAAAATTCAGTACAGCTATTGAAATATTTCACAGGAAATTGTATAATTTTTCTGAAAATACAGTGAAACAGCCGATATTTACATTGCAGTATTGACACCTAATTGCACCCATCCTTTTATAAAATTGAACAATTATTGTTTGAAATTATTTTGAAATTTCAAAAGTTTCTATCATGAACAGGACTACAACTTTCACGTTCCGACGTGCTACTATAATCAACAACACCATTATTACTGATTGTCGTTGAAGATGACGCCGTCGTCGGCGTCGATGCATTAGATATTAGAACGTCTGCATTTGTTGTTGCTGAACTCGTTGCTAAATTAGCAATATCACTAAACCATGTGCCAAGGTTCAACCGATCCGGAAGAACCGGAAGTGGTTTTCATATGACATGTCCGGGTGGTATAGTTTCGTTTCGATATTCATCATTTTTCATGATAACACAGACTGGTCGTTTAATTGTAGTTGTTGGATTATCAGAATTTGCCGAGGGTGGTGGTGGTGGTGGTGGTGGTGTTGGGGTACGTCGTGGAAATGCCGGTGGACATATATTACATGGCCCTCCAACACTGCTAATAGGCCAACTAATACCAGGTGAATACAATGGACTATTACCATAAAGTAAAGCTAATTCAGCTGCTAATTTTGATTCGTCGGGATGTCGAAATGGATACAGGTATGGTAATGGCGGGAATAGACCGCGTGGAATTTTTAATGGATCTTGATCGTGATGTAGTAATGTTGGTAAGCCTGTTGATGTTGATATTGGTGGCATTATGGAACGCTGGATGGATTGATCTAATGGTGGTGAAATTAATGGTGACATAGAAAATCCAAATTTCGGTTCTTTCTTCATTAACGGTTTCGGTTTGCGTCTGGGACGGTATTTGTAATCTGGATGCTCTTTCATGTGCAGTGCCCTGAAACAGAGATTTTTGATTTTAATTCTCCCATAATTTTGTTGCTTCTAAATACCAAAGAAA
This sequence comes from Iselma pallidipennis, assembly GCA_037464855.1. Lineage (NCBI taxonomy): Eukaryota > Metazoa > Arthropoda > Insecta > Coleoptera > Meloidae > Iselma > Iselma pallidipennis. The sequence continues at coordinate 10,980 of JAZBHA010000497.1, read as the reverse complement.
CACCAATAAGTGATAATTTTCGTTGATTTTATCAAAAAAATTGCAAATTTCTGACCATCTTCGGATAGGATCATCAACTTTGCTTACAAGTCCCTTGTTTATCTGCATTTCTATCCCGAAAATTTTTAACTCAACGCCGTTGTTGTCGTAATATGGTCGTGTATTGTCCTGGCGGCGGTGCGCTTCGGTATTGGCAGTTGTAAATACTCCAATTGCTTAGTGGAGAACAAAAGGAGGTGGTGTATACTATATTGAAAAGCGAGGGAGGTTATATTGTTGTAGTTAGGTAGTAGTTAGTTGGGTGTGGGATTTGGAGACGACGGGACGTGCAAGCTCGGAGACAATCTCCCTATGAATGGGATCACAGGAGGTGCTCAATGTGTCTTTACAATAGAAGCATTATCTTTTGTCGCCAGCTGAATATGTTGGCTTAGATAGTCCTTGTATTATTGTGTATGCATTGAATTCCAGGACCAGGACTGTAACGATTTATTTGTCTCTCTATAGATGTATCTATATAGATAGGTATATTTTTTATTATTATTATCTATCAAAATTTTGGAATTTTCCCCGAAAACAATCCCTCTATTTACATTTGAGAATAAAATTGATCTAAAACCTGTACAAATATTCATACAAGTATTTTATCATAAAACTATTACTGATAACGCATTTCCGTGTTTGTTGTTGCTTGACTACAAGATATATTCATCTACTTTTTGAGAAATATTGTTTAAATAAAGAAAAGAAGAAAAAATAACATTTATTCCCACTGTATGTGTTAGATAATAGCAGCATTGTCACTGAATAAGTGCTTATTCTTCTGTTATCATTAGATAAATACCTCTATGGGAAACAACACAATCGACAATACTAGAAATCTTCTTACTTTATAATAGTGATAGCAATAATAATAATAATACAGAAAAAAACGAAAAGGGTCCCCCTATAAATGGATGTATGAATGGGGGCTAGATAGAACTGAATGAATCCGTAAACACACTTCATTACAGGAGCGGTTTAAGCGGCTTTACACATATACATAGATAAGATGTTTCCGTCTTTTTTATAGACGAGATTATTTGCAAATATTCACGTGTACCATCAATAATTGAATTGAACACTATATCAACCCTGACCCTAAAAATAATTCAATTCAATTCAACCGAAATGGCGACTTTATTAATACCTATATGTATGTTTATGTATGTATGCTCTCCTACCACCCTCTCATTCTAAAACTAATCGTTTTTGTGTTATTTGGTAACGGGGTGGGTTATATAGGGCCATAAGGCTCGTTTCCACGCATTATCTGTTATCTTTTGTAAAACAGACGACCGGCTTTGTCCCTGATATTCTCTCTCTCGAAACGGTGATGGTAGTAACGGTGGTCGTGGTGGTGGTGGTGGTGGTAGTGGTTTATTTTTAGGGTGGATATAAGTGAGAAGAGAAATGCTATGAAAGGATAATGTCTAGTTTTGTATGAATACATTGACGAAGCGGGCCTGATACGGGGGTAATAGAGTTGATTTATAACATAATTTATTTGTTTTAATAAGGGTATGGGTATGGGGCAGTAATAGTTCGGCTTAAATTCCTATTGGACTGGATAATTGAGAATTGTTACGCGGGAAAATACCAATAGGTCAGTAAGAAAAAAGTGGAAATTAGTGGAAAATCTGGGCACGTTTTAGACATTTACTTCTTAATTCTTTAATTAACATTAAAAGACAAATCCTCCGGGAAATTTAGAGCTTATTTAACATTTTTAGTGGTATTTTAGAGACTGAAAAGCTAACAATAAAATTAATCAAAAATTCTATTCTATTGAAAAAATGCGGTGCAATTTTATAAATTTTTCAGAATTTTTACGATCACCTGATTCACAAAATGCTTAATATTTTGTGAATTACTGGAATCCTCCAAGTTGTAAATAATTCACACTAGAATTGGTTAAAAATTCTCACCTTTTGATTTCAATTATTCGAAAACCACAACCACTACCACTACCCACCCAACCACCCAACCGTTCCTGTTTTACTACACAAAACTTCTCTTACACAGCTCTCACCTTAATCGTTTCGCTTCATCAATGAACGGCCTCTTCTCAGCTTCACTTAACAATTTCCATTCAGCACCTAAACGTTTCGAGATTTCCGAATTGTGCATTTTTGGATTCTCCTGTGCCATTTTCCGACGTTGTCCACGTGACCATACCATAAATGCATTCATGGGACGTTTGATATGTTCTTGATTATGTACCGGTTTCGGGGAGGACATTCTTTTTTGGTTTGTTGACAATTTATAACAAAAATCAAGCCAAAATAAACACACTAAAGAGTCTGATTTTATTTTATGTTTATATATTTTTATTATTTTTAAGACATTGTTGTCTCTTTGAATAACTTCTATTGTTGATATTGATAGTGTTGATGATGTCAGGGGGGCCAAGTTGCGCCGCGTTCTGATAGAGATGAACTGGCGCCACGCTGTGATCTGAAACGCTTCCCTGTGTGTTACAAGAGAGACCTTGTTGATTTAGAAGGGTGGAGGGAGGTGGTTAGTATCAAAATGGGGGCGTGATATGCGCTGAATTATACAAATTTCAAGCCCCAATCCAAACCACAAGATAATAGATGAATATCAATGATAAAGAAATTTGCAGTTAAACACAAATTAACCTGCAACATTCCTGTTTTTCACGCTCAGAATACATCACGTTCAACAATTATTTTATCACCAAAATTGAGAAAATAATGATGAAAAATAAATGGTGTGACTAACTACCCCAACTACCCCACCTTCATATCAAATTCGTATTTAATCCAATTCCCGTGTAAAATTACAAGTTGTCGTTCTGTTAATTTCCGTTGAGTTAAATTGAATCTTGTGCCCTAAGGATTTAATGACTAGACAGGTGGATAATAGAGATAGGCCAAGTACGAGGGGGTAGTGATGGTGGTGGTGGTACTACAAGAATTGGATTAGTGGTTGATTTTCTTTTCTTCTTCTTCTTCATCTTCCTCATCATGATCATCATCATCATCATCATCGCTACAACAACATCAGCCCGAAACTTGTATGAATTCTTAAACACTTGTTGCTGCCATCGCCATAGGATCTCTCTTCTCCAACTCCCACCATTCAACATCGATTGTTTAAACTCCGCCTATACTGTTATCCTATTGGTTCAGAATATCTTCCTAATGATATCAAGTATATAACGGCTTGAACTGAAAACTTGGCTGTAAAACAAAAAACAATATAAATGAAAAGAAAAACGATAAGACGAACTGTTAAAGAATCTTAAATTGCAATTTGGTAGGAGGTTGTCTTACAAAATGGTATTCATTGCCAGTAATGATAGGATTTTTATTGAAGGACCTTTTTATTATAGATTATAGTCCTTGAAAAGAAATGATGCTATAAGCAATTCTTTCTTCTTCTTTCTTGAATAAGAAAAAATTCCTTATAGCATCATTTGAAATGGGGGTAAATAGAAACGGGCATATAAAAGTAACTAAATGTGCGACTATTAAATGAGACACAATCAGAAGAAATTTTCCGACTTGATTTGCTTATTATAAAGGAAAATCCATAAAAATTTTAAGCATGCTTTAGCATTTTAATGTCAATGCTATGAATTCAAGTTGTCTTTTTTTTAAATAATATTAAAACAACAAAGGGTCAAAGGATACTAAATTTAGACCCTGTGAAAGCTGAAGAACAGAATTAGGGTGCATTCATGTTGAAGCACCGTCGAGACCATCTAGCTTCGCACATGTGCCGCCGTTCTCATTTTAGAGCATAGCTCGAAAATGCGATGAAGATAGTGTGCGAGTGGTGAAGCCCTTGGTGATACTCTAACATGAACGTACCATTATCAATGTTTTCCTCTATTTGCTGTTTTTTCTTTGAAAACGGTTGTTTTTTATTTACTCCTTCTGGCTTAATTTTTTGGTTTTGTAACATCTTTGCTTTGTATCAATCGTGTAAACAACACACATTTACTAACCAAATATCAATCACCAAGAACTACAGTTTGGCATTATACCATTTTTTTAGCCCTTATTTCAGCAACCGTTCCTGTTGTCCTGCGGTGTTTGCCCTTTTATGCTCCTTTTCAGTTGGCTATCAATAGATATCTTTATATGTTTAAATTTAAGTGATTTTTTTAGCACCATTTAAGGCACTTAATTATTTAACTAATAATTAAACGTAAATTTTAAAAGCTTTTTTGTGATAAAAGCTTCTTTTGTTATCCTTTTTGTATAATTTGGTTAAATTGAAATAAATTTTTATTTAATGAAGATTAAATGTATGATAACCATTCCTTTGTATATTGTTGTTTTTTTTTCTTTTATGGTTTGTAAATACTGCCGCCACAACTTGCCCCACATCAGATGATTTATAATTGAAAGAGTAGTATATTTATATGGTAGGTACAAGAAAAAAATATGCCACATCAGTAAAAATAATCGTTATTCCAACAATGCACGCTTGATTGTATACGAATAATTCAATCATTATCCTTTACGATAATATTAACCCTATTGTTGAATGTTGTTTGTTATATTGTTACTTTTGCGGCAACACTGAAAACCATCAAAGAACAATCCGACTAGACGGATTCGATTCTATTCTATTCTATCTAAATATTCATATCTTTCACAGTTAAATTGTTCACTTTTGTCCCAATTGAATTCTGTTTATAATTCAGTTAATTTCAATAGTCAATAGATATTTTGGTCGGAATTCATCATAATCGACAACAACAACAACAACAACACAAATTGCTTCATCGACACCAATAATTTATTAAATTTATGTAATTTGATTCTAATAATTGGAAATTGAAGATAATTCCAAAATATTTGCCATATAAATAAATATAAGCATATGTGAAATCAAAATTCTAGTAACGCACAGTCAATTGAATGGACCAGCAAATTGTTATTGCTGTTTGTCACGGCCTACTCGATTGTATTGCATACAAAAACAAATTGACAACGCAAAAACCCGTCAATTGTCTCACCAATCAACCATCTATTGTCAATTGAATGCCTGTTTAATCGGCAAAAGCCCGGTAAAGGGTGGTAGAGCAGTTTATGATGGTAGGGTTGAAATATAAGAGAATCGAAGCTTTCAATAATCAAGCATGAACCATTTTTTCTATTGACTAGATAGATATTTATATTGTTGTGATGATTGTATACCGATATTTTTTTCTTGTCGTGTTTTTTTTTTCTTTTCCCCGTCTCTTTTAGTCCAATTTTTCTAATACTGTGTGTATGTGTGTGCGTTGAAAGGCCAAACTTGGCGGCGGGATCTTGATAAAGCTTTCTATAAGTGAGAATGGCGCAGGAATAATATCGTAAACTTTACAAATCCCATTTGGAATTGTGACTTTTATGTCGACTGAAAGCGGATTTGGGCTTTTGGTTTCTTTTTGTTAGTGTGTGGCAGTGAATCGTCGTCAGTATAGAGAGGGATGACACTGACGTGTATTCTTCGTCAATTCCTAATTACAGGTCCATTCACGCAATATTTTCGCTTCGTAACTGTACCGATTTTTCTGTGACAGTTTATCAATTTTATTTTTTTATATCTCGTCGACAATACACTCGCCGCCCCTCGACCCCTAACCTTCTATAGTCTTTTGTTCGTTGCACCACTTTTTCCTCTTTATGTGTGGCTTCCGTTTAATATCACCCGGGAGAAGTGTGATATTGTCAAAATGACAAAATCTCCGATCAGCAGTCTGTACTATTCGGTACAATAGCCAACCCTGGAGGCTAGGTTATATCTAAATATTTGTTGGAAGCCTTATTGACTGGAAAGAATGAATCAACAGGAGGTGGCAATAATACTCTGTGGCTTGTGTCCAGTGTCAACAATCTCGTGGTTTGTTCCCTTATAAAAATATACTATACTCATATATATACCTCCCCTTTTTTTTGATATAGCAACTAGTTTGATGTTATATTATTTTCGCACAAAATTTCGACGTGTTACTTGACTCTCTTATACTTCCTCTTATAGTTTCCCTGTGTCGTTCATCTCGCTAGAGCACCCATCCCTTATATAAAAGATCCATACACATTCGCATCCATTCAGGATCCAATATACCATTTGAAAGGATTTAGTTACACAAACTGCGAGCGTCGCTTTACACACTGCACACAAATCCTAAATACGCGAATTTATTGACGGACTTTGATAATTCGAAAACGACGCCAACATTTATATGGATATGTGTATAGAAAGAGAGGAAAACCGGGTGGATTCTTTTCCAGCAAACACAGTATAAAGTTGTGATATGTGGAAACGGGGTGGTGATGGTGGTTAAATAGATGAGGATCGTAGATATACATTGGAATTCAATACGAATTTCAACAGGAAAGGAAGAGAATATCAAAAGAAGTAATCTTACAATTATTTATAAATAAATACACAACAAAATCACACTAGAATAACAATTATCGATAACAATTGTCAATAATAGATAAAGAAATTGTGAAAAGCTATTTATTGACATAAAGTCTAGTGGGGTACAGGGTATCTAAACTTTTTCATTCAAGTGAAAACAAGGAGGAGCCAAATACTACATTTTTTAAATTTTTATCATAAACCTTTCAAAAAAGTCATATTTATTTATCACTTATCACCGTTACTCCCTTTCAATTTATGAATTCCTATGAAAATTTGCACTTGCGACTATACATAGCTAGACCATATAGGGCTTCTTTTTTTAATAAAAGACCCGGTGCTAGGATATTTGGTGCCCCCTTGTTAACACTACTTCCTACCTAAATACTCTGTAGTTTTCTACGTTATCGTTAAGAGACGGTTTATTTCACTTTTGTGGTGCTTTCATTTTGTTTTTTGAAACCCCATGCTCCCCATGTATTGGCAGTCCCATCCATTGATTATATCGCTTACCGTGTTACGCCGGCCCTGTTTAAAAAGACCAAAATCATGAGCCCTAAAGCCAAAAATCAGGAAGTTAGATTTATTATACGAAAGATGAGTTCAATAACAAAAAAATAAATAAAAGGATAATTGTTTTCTTGTGAAGGGATTTGATTATAGAGTCCTGAATTGCAAATTTCAGGATTTCTGTTTCCTGACAAGAAGTTAGTTTTCTGTGAGGAGTAAGAACTCGATAAATTCTAAACCTACTCACTAGATGACTCGACAATTCGAATTTTCAGTGCTTGTATTCTGGAACGTTTGTTACAGCACCTTGTTCATAGATGACGCGTTATGATCCTTTCAAATTTGTGTATTTTTCACTGATATATAAATTTTCTTATTGCAAAAACATACTTTTAATCTACTAATTCGATAAATAGTAGGAGTAATAACTTTTTCATCTGCATTTACTATTTCTATCCCACTACGTCATTTACGAAGTAAAGATCAAACAGTTGAAGGAGTTGGTGCTTTACTTTCGTTACAGAGAACGAGAACGTAGAGAAAAAACTAATTGCTACTTGAGGTATTTAATGAGAAAACGTTGAATACAAGTGGGCATTTCCTTTTTATGTCTTTGTAGCAGCAATGCAAAATATTCCTGCTACCTTCTGATTCTTCCCTTTTTTCTTAACATATCTCTACCAGTTTTATCCGCATCGGTGATTGTCAAAAACGATTCATTTTAACCGCAATTTATACACACATCTACACAGATATAAAGAAATTTGAATATGTAGTTCAGCACAGGGCCGGCTCGAGCCACCAAGTCTAATGAGCAGTAGCATAAGGGCGTTAAAATTGATTACAATACACACTCACAAAAATATGGGTGTCTAATCAGGCAAGGTTTTAGCAAAATCACTACTGCATTACCACATATCGCAAACGATCGTTGTAAGAAATGGTAGGATGCGACACAAGGGTGCCTACATAGGGGGCCCATAATCGTACTTGCACAGGGGTGACGATATACTTAAAATCGGCACTAGTTCAATTTTATCGTACTTAAACGTCAAAAAAATTATTTTAACGGGTAGTTTTATGTGAAACAAAGAAAATAGCTAAATTACCTAGTTCTTTGGCAAGCAATAATTTTGCAACTATAAAATCAAATCATTTCCGTAAAATTGTCGGTTCATTAATTTTAAAAAGACATCTGACTTAGTGCGTTTGTTTTTCAATTGGTCATCTCCATTGAGCAGGATTTGCAGGTGGAGTCCAATGAATAGAACCTCCACTGTTAAGTCACCAATAATATAACACCACCATATTGCGGGCGTGTGTTGTTTTTTTCAAAATCTCACAATCTATAGAATAG
>JAZBHA010000496.1:41949-53994 GCA_037464855.1 Iselma pallidipennis | reverse complement strand
CATCAATTATTTTCAAATTTTTATACATTGCTACTGTATTTATTCATCAATTGGAAATCGACGTTGTGTAGAAATACCTCAGAGAATTCAAAATCACTACTTGAAATCGTTCGTATCGTTGAAAGAATTCCACGTATGCAGATATTATATGAATATGCTTGAAATTCTTTACAGTTTAAAGTTCAAGACTTGATTTGAAAAGTTGTTGTCGTAGGATTCACTTGATTAGTTTTTAATCAACTCTATGAAATTTTCTACAAATAATAACAACAAGTTTAGAAGATTTTGTATAAATTAATAAATTAATTACACCGAACTCCGCTTAATTGAGACACATCAGGATTTGGACGTTTCGGCCTAATAAAGCGGTTGTCCGAAATAGGTGAAGTTGAAATAAAAGATGTAAACAATTTTCAAATATTGACTTTATTAACAGAATCATCAAGAAAAAACAAAGTGCCCAGCCAATTACACTTTATTTTTTTGTTGTGTTTTCATATGTATATATTCCACTATTTTAATAATTTACAAGAATTTCAACTTAATTTTATAAATCTACTTGAAGCTTTTCTTTTTTTTAAATAACATTTACTTACAATATTGTTTATTTATAACTATAAGCTACGGTTACATTTGTGTTTAAAAGATCCAACAAAAAAAAAATCAGTTCTCTGGATAGGATTCCTCTTATTTCGTCATTATTTAAATATTGTTATCGTGTAATTCCTGGGCTCTTCTATAAGACTGTATCTGAAATAATAATAAAAATTCCGTAATAAATAATAAATAATACAATTTATGGAAGAATGTTACCCATTGTCTGATAACTCGCGATATGTTGTCATATTGTTGAGGTGTCAGTCTTTGTGGTGGCCGTTCCGATTTAATATATTCACTTCTTGGACCAGTAAAAACAAAAGCTGGATTCTCACCATTACCATTTTGTATATCTTGTAATAATTCCTCGTTATTTTCCATTAATTCTGATGCCCGTTTACCCATACCACCATAACACGAATGACCGAAAGTTGCACAACCACCTAATATCAATTAAAAATAATTGTAATTTGTAATTAACAAGAGGGTGTGTATTTTGTTATTATTATTATTATTATTATATTTAATTATTATTAATGTACTGTAGACATGATATCAGTAATTGAAAAATAGACCGTTTACTAGGGAATAACTATAGATTCCGGTATAGAGATAAAAATAGTTTTCCATTTACATATTTTCTTCAACGTAGGATCTAGAAATGGGCAAGTATATGATACGTTAAGGATCATACGATTTTCCTGATTTCAATATTTCGATAAAAAAACTGTCAGAATTGAACGACAGAAAACTACCACTTTATTCAAAGATCAGTTGCATTTTAATGCAGAAAATGCAAAAGAGTTGGTTGACGTTGAGATTTATTCAGGATTATGTCAAAAGTGTCATCAACGATGATTGCAATATTGTTTATTCTTCAGTATGGAATCGTTTCGTTTCAATTGTCGCTTATAACAATTTTTTTTGTGTCATTTAGAAAATTCCTTATAACTCGAAATTCTGATTAATTTTCTGTTTATATTTTTCCCATTCCAGTCTTTAAACAGTTTCGTGTCAAGTTGAGTGGAAAATTTAAATGAGTCGTTTCGATTGTCCTTTCGCTCGATTCTAGAATATAGGGAATGGTCTCAATTAAGAACTTTTAACTGATTAGTAGTATACACAGTATCCAGTCACTTAAATGATGATTTTCACGAAAAATTTCATTTTGATACTTATCTATTATATTTCTAATTAATTTATTAAATAAAGGTCAATTAGAAATTGATACAAGCAACGCTTATCAGCACACCATCAAGTCGCATCTTAATTGAATTTCGCAATAATAATAATAACAGTAATCATTGATTGAATCTCAAAGAACTTGTAAATCTAAATAAAACTGTGCTTGGGGGAGGTTTCTCGGCTAGCTTGGTCCAATTCATTATGTCCTTTTCTTTTACTTGATTTATTATCAACTGGTGAGATGTGCGTGGTTTTTTTTGCCTACCAGCATTGCTACAATATTGTATTACGTTTATTATGGAATTATCAGGACCGGACTGGACAGGGGAGGAATATGGGAAGATTTTTCCCGGGGATCAAATAGCGTTTCAAGGTTTTTTTTAACTCCCTCGGGACCAAAGTAAGCCAGTCCGGTACTGGGATAAATTGTTGAAATATAATTTCTGATTAGACATAAACAATACAACCAAATATTCGAGTTAAGGCCAGTAATTATAATTTCAATTTAATGTTGAATTATGTGAAAATAGAAACTAGATTAATGGTAAAACATAACATACGGATGTGAAAATAGTAGTTTCTATATATTTGTAGTAATGTAGAACGTTTTCTATTATGAAGATAACAAACAGGTGAAATTTGGGGGTGTTCTTGATTGCATTCCAGTGGGCCCGCCGCCATAACCGCGTATTCGGTTTCAGCAGAGTCTCAATTACCCGCCGTTCTTTTTTTAAACAAACAAACGGCTCCCAGAGATTAAAAAAACAAATGCCCATTATCAATGAACCCCTAATATCAACATCGTTTCAGCTTCACTACTGGAGTTGCCAGTATCACCCGAAGCAGATGAATCGTTTTCTGACGATTAACACGCCATTATCACCTCAATGTATCAGTTGAACTTTATCACGGGTATATATTATACTTGAACCAAAAATGACTTATTTATGGTGTTTGCTACTATCCGCGGTTCCAATTAGCCGCGGAAAGTCTTGGAACGTATCGCCCGCGGATAGGGCGGACCCACTGTATTCAACCAAAATCAGTTGTATGCGTTCAAAATTCGTAATTGTATTTTTCAGTTTTGTATCGATTTTTCTTGTACGTATTTATTAGAACGTGAACAACATAGGTAACGTACTCATTTAAATATATCTACAAACTCGCATCAAATGATTGTGTAATTAATTCCAGACACAAAGGGCATGCCTCAAAGCTAATTTGGCGGTCTATATCATCATTTAGCATATTATCATTTCATAAGGGGTTCAATAACACAGATCCCTATAGGTACCTACCTAGTATACCACACCAATTATTGTACAGTTGGTTCATTTACTCCTATTAACCCGATTAGTATTTTTCTTGTCTCTACTGGATTTTTGTCTTCACATAAAGCATAAATTAATACTTACAGTAGAGCGTAAAACTGTATTATTATCCGGAAAATCCGGTGATAATTTAATCAATGCTCTACTGTACTTTGAAACTTTTACCGATCAGGGCGGTGTGTATTTCCAATTATTATTCGAACTTGACATCGACTTAGTTTGTATATATTTTAGATTCTAATCAAATGGTTATGTTTCATATAGATATTCAAATTTGCGTAGATTATATTGTGTTGGTTTCTCTTTACAATTTATATGTAGAAGGAATGTATTGCACACCCCCTGCAGTTCAACTGATTAACTTTACCCCATTTCAATCAAAAGTTGCGGGCGTTTAAACCGTTCTCGGGGTTCAAGCAAGCCTCGTGTATGTATGTTATTATTAATTTTGTTTTTGTCGTTACAATTTCATCATAATATCTACTGCCTTTGGTTTTATTTCCACAAGTAAATAACCGAAAGGACAATCAAAAAACAAAAAGAAATTTGCAAGAAGAGACAAACAAATAATATTCATTTCATCAACTGTATATAACGAAATTTCGGTGGGATTCAATTAAAGTTCGTTCAAATTGGATATGATTTTATCAATTTATTAGTAAGTTGGACAATTGGTGATTGTTCTATAGATAGAGAAAGCTGCAAATTGACTTTAAAGTTCTAGAGAAATAATGGATTAGTCAAAACTCTTTCAGAAAGAGTTCAAGATTATGTGATTAAACAACTAATTGCTAATTAATAAAAAAAAACTAATCAAGGGAAAATAATAAACTGCACGTTAACTTGAGTGATGTTGTTTTTTGGTTTCTGTTAATTAATTCGTGAAGATTTCACAGGTGTGTGGTTTACAGAAATTGTCGTAAAACTCTCATCTGTGCGCAAAATTTTATTAAATTTGCGTATTGTTCAGGAGAAAAATCTTTAAATGGTTCAAACTAATGAATGAACACACTTGTGGCTATCATTGTTTTAAACACAAAAGTTTTATATAAACGAATTATATTTTAAGTGGAGTTTCTGTCAGTTGAAAATACCGTTCATATGCAAACAAATTCACCACACGTCGATTTCAATTTAAAAATATTTCGCTTTGATGCCTTATTTTTATGTTAAGTCAATTAGTTTCTGCTTTATATTCTATTAGAGCATTTTTACCGACACTAGTATCTATTTTAAGTAGCAAGAAACCCATTGCCCTAGTCTGGAACGTTTTTACAAATAACGCAGCATTGAAACTGAGTGTTTTAATGAGGATAAAAAAGCTAACAGTCAATATTATCAGTATATGGTAATTGAACAAATAAATAATTTATATATTTATATATAATCGGAATAATTTATAGGGACGTCTATCAAATCAATTTTTTTATCAGACGAACTTTGCCTTTACGTTTTACGGATAAATAAAATACGTAGGTTTGCCCATTTTTTAAAGGGATGATACGGTTTTTTTCTTACAAATACTGTAGTCATTCATACAAATCAACATTTTCTATAAGAGCCCTTCCTTCTATCATCATCGTATATTTGAAATTGGTCAAAATTCAGTATAATGCTTAGAATATTATTTGATCTATGAAATGTCAGACCTTTTTGTATGAATCACCCATCAGTGCTTTTCAGTTAAAAAATAACTTCACACACACCTACACGTACACATGATCATGAAAAATCATAGAATTTTCGATTGAAAACACCGGAAATTCAAGGAAATCGTTGGAGAAATCGCATGTAACGGAAATGGCCAGAAATACGTTTGATTTTTCAATGCAATATTTTGGTAAAATAACGTTTAACGTTAAAGTTTCTAAAAATTTGCGTAACAGCCTATATAGAGTTTTGTCGATTTGATTTTTATAAATAGAAACCCTAATGTTTGCTAAAGGTAAATTTAAAAAGTCGTGGATTTTCTTTTTTGTATATTTGTACGTATGTACATCTAGAGAGGGAGGGATGAGGATGAAATATTCATGTGATTATTGATTGTAATATAAAAGGAAGTTTGATGGAAATCGTTTGAGAGAGCTTTTTTTTTCCTGGTTTAAGTAAAAGAAATACATCTATTTATGCCTGTTTGTTTGATGGAAGATGTTGGAATTGCTTAGGAAATTGAAAATCGGTATCAGCCGAAATGTAAATAGATATAACAAACAAATCAGTTGATAAAACCAATAACAATTATGGGATATTTTTTTTTTCAACAACAATCTTTCCTTTATGAAATGAAAATTGGGAAGTAGGTGAAAATATTTTGTAAAAAATAACAATGCATATTTCAAAGGAAGATATTTTTCCTGCAAAAGAATATCTACAAAGATACAATTGGTGTTGTATAAATAAACAACTTGAAAGGTTATTATAAATCATCCTCAAATAAATGAATATACGCCTAAAGGGCCAAAATAATGTGGGTTCATACGTTCATCAGCTACCACAATTATTTTCCTAAAAAAATTTGAAATACTTTCTCATCATTTTGATCTGCCAATTATTATATTTGTATTTGAACAAAAAAAAAGAAATAGAAAGGATCTCTTGATTGCTTCTTTAAATTATCGACAAAAATTTGTTACAAAAGTGCCGAAAAATGTCTAAATTGTTCGAATGTAGGTGGTTGTAATGAAATAAAAATATTTTAGAGCAATTCTTTTCCGTTTGTCCGGCGCCTCCACCAAAATTACAATACAATATGAACTGAACATGGTTTTTGCACTTTTCAATGAAATGTTTGGGGCAAATAACGTAAATTTGACGCTAAAGAGTAAAATTATATTTTAATTTGATAATTTTAATTTACTTTGAATGAACATTTCTATTTTCTTGATAATTTTTTATCAATTGTTTTGAACTTTCGTACTGTTATAATGTTTTTATACCTCGAAACTGACAAAATGTCTAAATTTGTAACATTTATTGACTGATAACGTCTACATTTGATAGTTTTTCAAGGAATTGTTTTAGAAAATGGGGTGCCGGAGAAGCACACCTGGTCGTTGAAATGTGAGCACATCTCAAGAAACGTACCTCAAGAATGTCTATTCGTTAGAGAATATAATATTTTATTGTCAATGGAACAGGCAAATTCTCTATCATGTTGTATTATTTATAATTTTTTATGTCGTAAGAAATACTGTAAACTTATATATAAAGCGGAGAATAGCTGTTCGAGGCATAACTGAATCTTTTATCTTTGAAATGCCCGACCAATCGCGAAATTGCAGCTCATATTCTGAAGGTAAGAGTTTGTTGTCATTTAAAAAGTTAAAATAACTGTGGTTGATTTATTTCATGTTATCCGTTCAGATGTGTATAGAAATTGTATTTTACGGTCTAACAATAAGTTTATTTATCGTGCTAAACGATATTTCGCGTTAACTGTTTCGTGTTAAAGGAACCGATTTACATTAGAAACGATATACAGGATATTGCAGGCAATGGTGCGGTCAGATAGGCACGGGAGCAAAAGAAAGGGCAATCACTCATAGATGGAGTGGACTCAGATAACAGCATACCGACTCCCCTTCTCTCATTTTCCTCTGCTACCGTTTGTAACGCTAACAAAGCTGCTAATACATTGACCCACTATCGTCCACAACCTGCGAAGGGGGGAATCGTCGTGCTTTTATCTCGCTTTCAGTCATGTAGGAGCGATTGGCATTTCTTTTGCTCTTATGATATGTCTGAGCACACCATTGCCTACAACAACCGGTATGTACTGCAGGCCAGGACCGCAAGATCACTTCATGTTAAGCATAATTTGTTGTTAACAGTGTTCGTAATAATCGTGTTCCACTGTAATTTGTTTGAAGAAAATTTATCAATGTCAACATTACTGAATGGTTTCGAAGGTTTATTTCTATTTCGTTCCTAGCAGTTACAATAGAGACATTCATGTTTCGTCTCTCTAATTATTTGACTTGACCGTAAGTGGAAGTTTATTTTTATAGTAAAAAGCCAGTAATATGTGTAGTAGATTGGTGGACAATAGATATGATTTAGCGACTTAAGTGTCTAGTGCTTGTTGTTTATTGAAAAGTTGTAAAATAACACTTATTAACCGTCCAAACTAAGACGAACCAATTGGGTGCCTATTTTGAATTCGGCTGTAAATTTCCATTAACAAACGGAGGAATTCGTGGACAATATTAGCAAAACTATAGAGGCACGTTACTATCACTTTTAAGCTTGAAGTCACAAACCCCTACTTTCGTTACTCGATCTCAAAGTTTCTCTCAACTTGGACAGGTAATAACTTATTAAGTTACAATATTTTTTGCCCGTTTCCAATATAATTTCGTTCAAAAATTGTGTTACAGTAACAAGATCTCGGCTAAACTTTAAAAATTCAACTATTCCTAAGTTACCACCTAGAAGTTTCTAAGCCGGATTAGGGTTTAGGATGAAATATAAAAAGACCAGGCCGAGTCAGATAAAATTTAAGTATGAGACGAAATAGGAAATCACGGTTTCAACATGTATATTTGTCAGATCAAGAAAAAGACTACTAAGTTTCAATTTTAATCGAGATCCTGAAAAAATTGTTAATTGAAACTCGATTTGTGCCAATTTTTAGGTAGGAATATAACGATCATTATTACATTTCATCAGTCAGATAAAGTAAAATATAATATGCTTCAAGGGTGGGTTTCACCGATAGCAAACTAACAATTAGGCTGGAGCAATTGACCCTAAGGGATACATTTTACATACAAATTACGACATTTTTGTCTGTTCCTGATTTAGTTCCCAATAATCAATTGTCTTCGTTGTAAAGTGCACTTATTTGTAAGTAAATTATTTGGTAGGGAATTCACTTTGTATGTAGTAAAATCAAATTACTACCTTCAAGTTTCACATATATGAATCTTAACAGAATTCTTCTTTGTCATAGAATTCAATCAAATTGAAACATTATTGTTTACGTAATGGTGGAATATTTATTCCTGATTCTATCGATTATTTTTATACATAAAGTGATGGTCAGTTCCCTTTGATTGATAATATTTCAACATTTATAGGATTATTTTGATTTTAATAATCCTGACAAAAAATCGCGAATATTGATGCCAATGCATAATGTTGGGGGTTTTATTGAAATAAAATCCATTAATAATTCTGGTACCTGTTGCTTCACGGGCTATCAGACTTATTCAAAAATTTGTTTCAAATTTATCAATTTCTTTTATTAGTTAGTGTTCACATAAAAGACTCTTTTCGGCCGAGACTCAAAGTTGACGCAATACTAATTCGTTTATATATAAAGTAAAGTTCTTTAATGAGTTTTGAAAAGCTTCAATGCTTTCTTCGTACATCGATAGACATGATACAACCCCCCTATATACCATCACCACCTATACTACCACCCTCTCGACAAAGCTGAATCTAATTAGTTTTTACTGTGAATCTTTGGAATTCACAGTGTCGTTATTTTGTAATCTTGAAACACTTTTTGGGTTTTCATTGTAGATTTTAACAATACAAAATCTTAATTAATAATATATACGAAGAAAGAAAATTCATTTTCCTACACTAATTTATAATGATGAACGATGAAGAAAGGAATTATTCTGTTAATATTACATCGTAGACATAATGAGATAGATTATTTTGTGGAATAAGCGTCATTTCTTTTTAATACTTGACTTGACTTGAAATAGATTATAAAATTTTGTAAATAGGGCGTTTTAAAGGGAAACGCTAATACGACCACGCTTGTTACCTAAATGTCAAACAAACCTTCATTTAAAATAATAAAGAAAAAAAATTGGTTTCCAAGTTAAATTTATTAGGAACAAATCGTGTATCGGAGCAACTGCATAAAGTTACTTTCTATTATAACATTTTAATCAGTGAAGATACCACGAGATTTTACATAATTTAAGTTTTTGCGAAATTCTTGCTTCCTTAATGTTCAATATGATTAAATATTTAGAACTAGAAAAGAAACCAAATCATGCTACAATCGAAGCACGATGTTATAAAATTCAAATTGTCTATTCATTGTTTCAACAACTAGGTATATAAACGTTATTACTCGTGTTATTGCAAAATATTATTGAGTTGTTTTTCGATAAATTGTCGAGTGTTTAGGTTTAGATGATACTCAATGTTATGAAAAAAATATACTTTTTTGGCTGAAACTATCGTTAACACAGCCAAAAATCTAATTACATCTTATCAGATTTCAAACTACCAGTTCATTTCGAATGATAAAGCATTAAATTCAACAAAAAATTACAGAATCAAACAAACACGCACACTTCTAATAAATTTGAAGAAAAATCGGAATAAATTTATTTTAAAATTACAATCACAAACCAACAAGAAGGGTGGAAAGCAAAAATTCTAAATCATACAAATTTAATTAATTTACTCAACTTTTTCCTGTATTCTTGTTATATCTGTACGATTTTACTCGAAGCAAATTAAATATACAGAAAATTAATGAACTTATAAAAATATTTATTCAAGAGACTAGGTAATGATGAATGAAATTTTTTCTTTTTTTTTCTACAACACAACACACGTAACAAGAAACTCACGTTTAGCTTCAACCAAATTTGGTTGTAATACAAGCATATAGGTCATTGTAATCGACAGGACAGCAACCGTAGACCAATAATAGTTCATCTTCTTGCCAATTGTTGTTTATTTGCACCTGTTTTTTTTTGGTCGAGAGATATCGTAACAACTGTGTATGTATAATAGTTTTTTTAATGATGGTTGTTTTTATTATTATGTTTTGTCTTCAGCAACGGACCAGTTTTCAAATGAACGAGTCGCTTTCGCGCTCGCCTTTTCATTCGAAGATGGGGGTGTGCGTCTTTGCGCTTGCCGGCCAGGAGCACATTGGAATTTGCCCCACCAAAAACCTATCACGAATCCTGCTTTACATATTCTATATAGGTGTACCTATATATGTGTGTCATCATGCCCTATGGCCTATGGACAGGGTCCATGGAGCAATATAAGGATAACAAAAGTTAATAGAAATATTGAAAGTTTTGGAGCTTTAAAATTTCAATATAAAATTGCAAAATTATAGTTAAATTTGTATAACTTAATCGATAATTAAGTGGAGACAACTAATTGGTATCATAGACTATAGATGATTAATCTAAATATTTGCTGTAATTAAATTGGTTTTATCATCAAATTATTCTATAAATTTAGAGCTTCCATCGTTTACAAGAGATTGTTAAAAAATGCGATAAATTTATATTGATATTTTATAGCAACAATTGTAAAATATGACGAGATATATACATTTTATATGCTCGAATAGTGAGTTTTGTAAAGAGAATTTTCAATTTTCCTAACATTCTTACATTTATTTTATCCCACTCTAGGTAGAGATTTTGTTTAAATATTCTACACAATAGACAATTCAATTACCAGCGACATTGCAATAAGTATTATGAATGAGACGAAATAAAGGAAAATTGCGCAAATTAGAAATATTTGTTCTATACTTTACACTATAATCTAACCATACGACTAAATACTTCCTATTTATAACCAGCTAAACCATAAAAACTAACATTTCCTATTATTAATCCATTAGTTCCTGTATTGTAACTCAACCTACAATTACAAATTTTCATAAAACTGTGAGTCGTGTTTGATATAATTGATAATTTAATTGATTTAATCCAATTAAATAGCTGCTTTGATTTTTAACTAAACAGGTAGAGGTATGCTTTCAATTTCGTTTGAGTTGTGTTCCACTCTGATGTGAACGTGTCACATTAATCTTTTCTGATACTAGAGAGTGGAGGGTCCAAATATTTAACTTCCGTTTTGATTGGAATTGGAATATCGTTGATTACAACCCATGGACTGGTTAAAGTAATTAGTGTGGACCACTCTGTGTGTTTTCTGTTTACTTTAAATTTTCCATTTTAATAGCTATGTTTGTAATTTATATAATGTGGGAATTTCACCATTGTTAGGTGTATATGTATATGATTTTTATTGACTGACAGTGTTTGTGTTGGTATATTAATTAATTAACACCTGATTTTATGAAATAGTGTGGGTAAATTGAATTTTGGCGTACTTTATTCAGATTGACTTGTATTTAGCAATTCTGTTTGTAGTATTTCTGTATTTTTAAACAGATTTTTATTATTTTCGATAGGAGATTTCCCATTTATTGACATTCAAATGATGATAATCTTGAAAGTATGCCATTCAACAAAACAAATTGGTACAAATAAGCTAATAATCCCTTCATTGATCATTTTCTTCGTAGGTATAACAATGTAACAGTAGGCTTCTACTTATTTTCTCAACAATTTGGCAAAAACGCAGATATTCGCAATGACAACATACAACTTATAGTAATTCATGATAATATTAGGGTGGGTCGACCCGAGGAGATTTCTCTCACCTAACAGCCTGTCTCTATCTAAAAATAAAGACGAAGCTATAATTTCCCCTTCTTCTAGAAAATTACTAATTGATCTAACAATGAGAGCTCTTGAAATTTTAGGAATAAAAATTTGATCAAACTAACTCTCCACCCATTCATACCTAAGTTGTTGATAAACAATATCCACCCCATACAAGAAATAGAAATTCTATACGTAACCCTTAAAATCAAATAGGCTACCACCCTATTCCCAGATTATTTATCGAATTGTATACAATTCCGGTCATATAACACGAATAGTTTGAATCTTGGCAAATGCAAAATAATCCAACAGGAAACAAAAAAAAAACAGTAGAAGAAGGGAAAAAAGAATCATCCACAAATCGTGGTTGAATAGCAATCGGGGGATTGGTGTGATCCATATGGGAGCTATTTTGAAGACAGCAACAATCTTATTTCTATTCTCAGCGATTCGAACTGATGTTAACAATACACAAG
>JAZBHA010000496.1:26178-41880 GCA_037464855.1 Iselma pallidipennis | reverse complement strand
AAAAAAAAAAAATCAAACAAAACAAGTAATAGATTTTTACTTTTGTGATTTTGTTTGGCAAAAGATTGTTTCTGTTACTGTATGTTATATATTTATAAAATTGGATAAAATATATAGGAATATGAACGGAAATCCTATTTGTTGTAGGTATATCTTATACGCAAGAGAGAAATTCTATAAAATATATTACGAAAAAGGATTAAATCATCAACAGAATATTATTCAAATTGGAATATACAGAAAGCGATATTGAAGACTGAAGAATTAAGTTCAAAGATATTTATTGTTTATAATCATCCTGTGTGACCAATTAGTGGTAGGTATATCTTATAATAATTAACAACCATATCTAATACGGCCCTTATAATAATATACCATTGTCCTTATAGTAAATCATATATAAGTTGTGTCGAACTTCTAATCTGCATATTTCTAACAATAAGACCTGTTCAAGAACTTTCACACATACTCTCTACACCTCTACGCCCGGTTCTGACATATACCTACATAGTGATAGGGGTATTAGTTTGTAATTTTGTTAAAGTTAGAATGATTGACGATTAATTAATCGATATACATATATTACTTCGATGGTAGGTAGATAATCAGAGTTATTTAATTAAGAAAAAAATAACAACAATTAATAACGTGTGTTATCTTGAAGTTAATACACACAATTTCAAGTATGTACCTTTTTTTTATGGATCGTCAATATGACAAATTCCCACATTGTTGATATCATCAACAACTCATACAATTATTTTATTGAAAAAGTACAAAAATATACTGAAAAGAGTTTATTGTCTAAATTTATAGTCAATATAGGTAATTTGAAAAATTGAACTTTGAAATTGTAGCCTTGTTATCATGCAGTCTATTTCACTCTAGATTTTCAGTAGATAAGAGATTTGTTTTAGAATCTTGAATAGAAACTAGATAAATGTGTATGAAAATTGTGGGAGTTGTGGACATCTAAAAATTGATAACAATCTATTTTGTCTCTATAGGCAATATTTGAAAGCTTTCTCAGAGGGTGCAGATGTTAGTAAAACAATTTTTCATCACTATTCATCTATTTATCAGCTAGTCTGGACAGTACACCAAATATTACTCGATTTTTTAGTAGAATTTGCCAAAAAAAGTGCAAAAAATTCACGTCCATCTATTTAATACACTTTTAGTTGGTCTGAGTTTATATGTTCCATACAAACTCAAGCAGCCCCCGTAAGTGGATAAATGTCATTCCATAATTTAAAAAGAAAGAGCAACCAAATTAAAATTTTCAAAATCATCAGTACCTACTAAAGATTCGTTCAACTTTTGGACCTTTTTCTCTAGACTTCCAGTCCATAAAAACTTATCAAACCCTTCTCTGGTACCTTACAGGAAGATGTAGATGCTAAGTTTGAAAACCATTCTCCTATAGCTGTTGCCGTTTCTGAGATCTGGGCGTGACATACAAAACGAAACTTATAGCAGCTGCCATTTGGTGAGGGCCAACATTTAGGTACATTCACGTCTACATACAAGCTTTGATCAAAAAAATCTCGGACTAGCGTAATTAATATATCGATATATCGATAAAATTTAAAAGTCAAATCGATATACGATATTATCGAAATCTCGATATTCTTATCGATATATCGAATATCGCGCCCAGCCCTACTATATACTACTACTACTCCATTTCTGGAAATTCTTCTTTTAGGTTTTTAGGTCAGTTTCCGAATTTCATCCTTTTAATGAACTTTTCAGTTTTGGAAACATGAAGAACTTTCACGAAGCCAAATCAAACGATTACGGTGGGTGGTTAACGAGAGTGACTTTATTTTTAGCCAGAACCAGAAGGGATGAATGAGGCGTAACTTGTGCAGCAACATGATGCGTGGGAAAAACGTTGAATGATATTTCTATATTGCCTGCAACGTGTACAACAGTCAGCCACCGATCAGCGTGAATGACTTTAAGAATTGTAACAACATTTTAGAAGCCGACGGCCCACCCGCTTTTCATTATCTTCAATTGAAGCTCTGCTTTTTTGAAGCGCCTCTGTCACTGTTCTACGAAGTTTGGGGCAAAATTTCAATTAGTATCCATTTTGAAAATCAAAAGCGTGCCAAAATCCAAATTACAAAAAATGCCATAACTTCCAGTAGAAATGACTTCTTGATGCGAAGTCAACGATAGTCATTTCACAAATAAAAACATTTTCACCCCCATATTGATATATATGCACAGTCCGAGTATTTTTTGATCAAACCTCGTACATTTGGATAGGTATTACTCGTCCAATCTAAGGTGAGAGTACTTGTGATGAAGATGCTCCGATTTGGTTCTTCTTAGCTTGGATGGCTAATAATTATCTAAATATTAAATTTCCAGTTTAGTTGAACTAATACGTTAATTATTCAGTCAGTTAACTGAAAAGGAAAAAACCCCAAAATTTTTCATTAAAATCCAATTTTTCATCCTGGTTCTATTAAATATGAAATAAACGTATAAAATCAATCAATCGGTTAAAAATTCATTCGACAACATCTGATTCCATTAAGACATTTTTTGGTGAACAATCACGAAATGAATACTAATCGATCTAATTGAAATTAAGAATATAAAACTAAATCATTAAAAATTCTATTTTTATCATTAAACAACGAGATAAATACGTATATGTAAGTGAACCAATTTTAATGGAATCACTCTCACTATTTGTCTATTGAAATTTTTTTTCTTATTCGCATTTCTTTCTAAAACAAACCTTAACAATAGAAACTATACAAAGTTTCTATTTTCATTAAATTGACTCGAGTTTGTTCAGTTTGTTAACATTTTCTATATAGGTATAGGTAGTGATAAACATGGAAAGAAAATGTATCTTTACTTACTAGTATAGAAATGCATTTATTTATTATTACGGAATAGCAAACATGTTTCTATTATGCAATAGACATGTATACCTCGATAAAGTGCAATATGCATTTAAGAAAAACGAATTAATAATAACGATGTACCTGTTTTTGTGACGCCAATAATATTAATATATTAGAAGAAAATTATGCTGATTGTGCATACGTGTGTGTGTTTTAATTAATTACAATGAAGACTTTTATCATATTTATCGTGTTATTGTTGAGTTTCTTTACCGTTGGTAAGTTTTTAACTTCTTTTCTTTGTATTAAAGTTAATCAAAACCTATATAAAACGGCAAATATCACATTATAAATGTTGTACCTACACAGTTATTCTTTCGTTTATATTTCAGAATAATTTTCTTGCCTTTAGGTGAAACTCATTCATATGTTGAAAACTTTGTGTTTTTCATCTAGTTTCAGTATGTTTTTTTAATAAAATAAATACGTTACTTTCGAAAATTTGTTATTTTAATATTTCAATTTATATTTATTATTTAGAATTATGTATAAATTATTTAAAAATTGCGCGCACGAGTTGTTTATACCAACGAATTTATGGATGGACAAGTTACAATGAACTTTTGCAAGTGGAAAAAAAAAAGTAATAATAATTCAGAAATAAATTATTAAGACAAAATAGTGATTTGTTATGCGGTTTTAGAGTGTTTTACTTCTATAATACTCCGGCATTTGAGGGTGGTTCCAATTGTTGTACATTAAACCCGAAAATGATTTATAATCTGAGACTAGTATGTGCGTTGGTTCATGTCGTGTAGGTGTTTATGATTTTCTTGTTTCGAATTAGAATATCAAAATTAAGCACACATTGTTATCTGGGATTATTTAATAAATTCTTTATTAAATACATCGATATTGTACTGTAGGGGAATCATATAGTGATTTGTTTGTCGATTATTATCAAGTATGTTTGACATTAATTCATATTTAGACGAGGGTAATATCGAAAATTTCACATGATAATTGAATTTCTAGCAGATATCTACATGAAAAATTACTTACCCTTTTTTAATTAGATTTAGTTTTTGTTTGGTTTCATTTACTTTTTTGATTATTTTTAATTGTTTACAATATAAAATATAGTGTTAGTAAACTGGACTTTCTTTAATGATAACAATGTTAGATTTGCCGAGATTACAATAATGTGTCAAGGAACAAAGTGCAAGGATAATAAGCAATGACATGTTATATCAAAACTGTGTTAACAATTAACCATCGCCTGTAACAACTTAACCCAAATTTATCATCGGATAATTGGCTTGTTTCACCCTTATTTCATACTAACATGTAAAAATTAACAACAAAAAAGAAAGAAAATCTTTATTTTGTCAATTAGATGGGAAAATAATAAAATCTGACACGGAACAATATACTTGTTTACAGTTCAGTTAATCTAATTGACTTATTTTCAATTACAATAGACCGGTTGATACGCATTCATTATTCAGAAAGAGAAATTGTGGGATTTTTCCGCCTTTTTTTTGTGGGTTAAAATATAAGAGGAAAGTGTTCAAGATCAACTTTCGATTATGTTGAGTGGATTTTCGTGGCCATGCACTGATTTTATAATTTAGAAATAAAAAAATTATAAAATAAACAAAATGGAACAAAGCCTATCTCCCCCAAAAAATATGGGTGCACTTCATCTCCGCGATGCAATTTGATCAAAAAGCCCGCTAGAAATTTTTCTTCGGTAATCTGTCCCAAAATTTATATTATCAACTGCGCGACAAGTTTTAGAAGGATTAAGTACAAAACCAGCAGGTGGCAACTATAGGGGGTGTTGTAGGGATTAGTCAGTGAATGAAACAAGTGAAATAATTGGTTTGGGATCTGACCTGACCTGACCTGACTTTGTCCACGTGTAGACGAAACGGCACCCCAAGAGAGAGATAATCAATGGATTTCAAACTTAACTCTACATCCTTATCTTTATCTTTATCTTTAAGGAGTTGCTTGGCAGTTAAAATCCACATTTTCAGCTTCTCCCCACTGATTTACAGTCGACAAACTCGGCCAATAATAGATAAGTTCACACAGTAAAGGACAAAGATATAAATTTGCGATAGGAAGAAGGAATGTCCCTTTTAAGCTCGCTGGGCGGAACAAGCAAATCCTTAAAGCGTGAGGACGCTTGAATTGCCATTTTTTTATCGATATCCATAAGAAACAAGAAGAAGATAAAGATAAAGACAAAGATGTAGACTTGCGTTTGAATGCCATTGTATAATCCCTTAAATTATGGAGCCTTAGAGTTCGCTCCTATCTTCGTCGCGGAGCTGACATGTACCTGTTTGACCAAAGAATTAATCGATTAGTAGAAGTTTGATTTTGATACTGTGTGCACTTTTGCAGAAAGGTCCAATAATTATATTTGTTCACCCTGTATCTCTCAAAAGAAGAAAGATAAAGATTAAGTTGTAGACCTATAATATGTTTTACACTTAAAATTTATTTATCTATAGCGTTGATTTTTTTATAGCATTCTATTTATAGCAAATAACATAGTATTGATAACATTTAATTTATACTTATTTCGGTCGCTTCGATAGTTTAGCTGGTAAAACAATCGACTTCAAATCGGGAGAACCGAGTTCGATTCTCTGGCGAAGCGGCCGATTTTTTTCCCGGATATTGTTAGCGGTGATAGCCTTTGTTTCAATTTGTTTATTAATTATTTAATAAAAGAGTACTGTTTTTTTTGCAGATTTTGTTCAATCAGTGGCTTCGCTAAATGAACAACCACCAAATGAAAAACAAATACCGATTTATTTAGCGTATGCAAATAATCCTTTTGGTCCATCATCACGTCTCCACTTTGAAAACGACAGGTACGATTTTTTTCCCGAAAGCCTCTGCGTGCAAATTAGCATTCATTAGCAATAAATTTGCGATTTTTTGTCGAATCCTAATAACTTTATCCCTCATACTTCTCTCATATGTGGGCGTAAATATGTGTGTCGAAAATTTATTCATTTCATCAAAAAAAAAACAAGTAATATTTTTTAATTTTCAGTTTCAATTTGTCAGAAATGTTTGCCATCAGCAATAAAATAAAAACAAAAACAACACCAACAATGAAACAATTACCGTTATCAAATCAAGTCATATCAGTTGATAATATCGAACAATCAATTATTAATATACAGGAACTGAGAAGGAAGAGGGGTGTTGCACATTTGTATAACATGATAAGTTGTGCAACAGGATGCAATCCCCTCATCTATAAAGGATATGGGTGTTATTGTGGTTTTCTAGGGTCAGGATATACTGTGGATGGTATTGACAGGTTAATTTATATTAATAATATAGAGGTATTTGTTAGATGATGTAGTAGAATCCCTATTAAATAAAATAGGGATGGAAGGACTTTTAAGAAATTTAGTTCTTTAGTGAAGAACGGACCAGTTTCGGTCGCCCGATTGTCAGCAGCACTTCCATAGATAGTTGCGTTCGGTACATAGTAACTCTTTTCGCTCTAAATCCAAAGTGTTCAGACAAACATTGGATCCTTTTCGTCTCGAAACCGTTCGTTTATTAATTTACTCGGCGCTCGCCGTAAATACACCGCTCTTAAACCTCTTAAACACATTCAAGCACTATTTACTCTTAACTCTGCATCTGTTCCATAATACCGAACTTACAATAAGTTTAACTGACGATGAACTAACTAGATAAAGACGAAACCGGTCCGTTATAAATTTAAAACAATTTACTAATGAACTATCCTCCCTTGGATTGTTTTAATTAACAACTAGATGCAATTTTCAAATCTTGGTTAATTTTAAAACTATACTTCAGAACTACAAATTTGATTTTTGTACATTTTAGCTGTTGTAAGAAACATGACTGGTGTTACGACACATCGAATTGTCCAACATTCTTAGAATATTTCGTACCATATTACTGGAAATGTTATTATAACAAACCTATTTGTGGTAAATTGAACTATAATTGAAATCACAACATTTTATGTTCCAATTTTTTTATTTTGGTAGCTATAGAACATGGGGCATGGGGTGGTGCCGGTTCATGTGCTCAAAGACTCTGTGAATGCGATCGAGCCCTATCTGAATGTCTACAACGATACCCATGTCCCAGATCTAGGGCCATATGTCGATCATCACCGTGGCGACTCTTCCAAAATGCCCTAATGATTTTTTAAACATCCTAGTTTTGATAAATAAAATTTTTACAATTATAAGTTGGCTTTCCTTTTTGTCGTCCTTGTTTTTTTATGTCAGAACGTGATAAAACAGAAATCGAAATTCGATTTTTTCAAAAAAGTTTCATTGAATTTCCATCTGAAGAGAGATTGAATACGAAACATTTAAAACAATATCGACGAATTCAACAAATAAAAAAGTGGAAAAATTATATGTTTTATTTTTGTTCAATTTCGGGTGTTTTTATTGGTTTAATTACTGGACTATTAGGTATTTTATTTTGGTTTCAAATCATTTAAAATGATTAATCATGGTGACAATAACAGTGACAATAATCAGAATCGAAATCTTGAAAATAACTTACAACGAATTGTGAAATTTTCGAAGATTTGTTACATTATTTGTGTAACCGTGTGGTTGATGCTTCTAACAGCAGGAGTTTTTTTTGGTTATTATCATAATAAATAATAATTTTCCAATATTAATATCAGTTTTACTTCTTACAATTACTTCCAACCGTTGTAGAACGTCTACTTTACATCAGATAATATAACATTTTGGTGGTCACTGATTAATTTTGTCTGGCTACAATAGTCTAGCTGTCAGACTACGTCTAGGGGTGCCACGTCCAATCAGACGTGCGTTTTTTTATTCAACGGACAACCTTAGCTGCCTTCGTTTATTTCACCATGGTTTTGGTGCAGGGTTTTAGGTGCACGAGGTCACGTGACTTAGGAGTGAATAGAGTCAAATGGAAATTATCGAACGTGTTGGTGCTTATGGTGTTGCTGAATAAAAAACCCACCAGTCATTACAAACCAGTACGACATCATCTCTGGCAGCACGTGTTTCATCATATGCGAGCATATCAATGCGCATGCCCACCTCGCGAGCTTCAGGCGTGTACCACATTGCGACGTGGTGCTTTAGGCGTGAGCTCGATTCGTACTTTTTTGTGGTCGTCAATCGGAATGGAGTTAAATCCTTTCGCCACAGAAGCAATAGTCGAACGATTTGGCGTGCATGAGTGCGAAAAGTGTGAATAGGGTGAAATAACCGAAGGCAACTCTCGTGAGGAAACGCGCCGATGTATGGCCAACTTTAACATTGTCTGATCGCTAGAATCCTGCCTCTTTGACATTTCGCCAATCTAACCTAACATTTTCATGACTGTCAAATATAGGTTAGGAATCCTATCCAAAAAATTTTAAACAAATCCAAGAAAATGTACAAATATTTACAAAAAGTGAATCCAAAATATTTGAATTGCATCAAACAAATATCAGTGAATTATTCAACAAAACCTGTAATCAAAGATAACATCAATTATGATGAACAAATTAAAGAATTCGAACGAATGTCAAATATAACACAACGAATTCGTATGAAAAAACCACAAAAACCACCGTTTGTTAAAAATCTATTACTTGGTATATTTGATTATGATATTTTAACATATCCCGAATTACATAAAGACGATTGGCAAGAATTGGAAAAATCTATAACAACAATTCTACCATTTCTACAATTACCAGAGATTAAAGATTGTAATCAATTAACGAAAGAAATTCTACAGAAATTTAGTAGAGAACGACTATTAGGCTTAACAGCATCACAATTGATGGATGGTCGTGATTTAAATACAACCGAAATGTGTCGATTTACTGAAAATCTAGCTAATATCAATTTAAACTATAATATTATCAATAATGAACAATTAGGTATTCGGATACTATTGAAATTTGGTGATGATAAGTTGAAAAAGAGATATTTACAACGTTTAATTCATGGTGAATCGTTATCAGCATTTGGTGTTGTTGAAGCTTTAACAAACAACTTTGATATGCATAACAATACAGCAATTCTATCAACGGATGGTAAATTTTGGGTATTATTCTATTATAAAATCAAATTTTGATAAAAACTAATTGTTTTCTCGTTTACAGACTCTTAATGGTAGTTGTAAATATGTAATTAATGGAAGTTCAGCTGATTTATTTATCGTTATGGCACAAACTGATGTTACAATCAAAGATCAAGTAAAAGAACAGATAATGAGTTTTTTTGTAATAGAACGTGATAGTGGTTGTATTACAACTACAAGAACAGAAGCTTTAAATCCAAATTTAGAGATTGCTAATGTAACGTTTGAAAACGTCCAAATTCCTGCTGGTATTTTATGTGTATTAAGTGGCATCCAGACGTTCCAACTTCCTGATAAGGAGTGCTTACTCCAACCAGCTGGCGCATAGAAAACCCAGTTAATCGAGTAGATATCCCCATCAGAAAGTTGGAGTTGGATCCCACTTTATATCGGACGTCCCATTGAATTCTACCCCTGTAATCAATTTTATAATGATTGGAGGGTGGAGAAATCGGTGGTACGTCCACTATGAAGATTAATGTCTCATACAATTGATTTTAGAAAATGTTATCGGTTCTGTTGGTGATGGTGGTAAAATTCTGGAAACCGTCTATCCGGAATTCCGTCTCAGTTCCGGTTTAATCTCTACCGCTATTAATCGAGATTTAATCAAAAAAACTGTAGAGTATCATATAAATGTTTCAACCGAACCCTATCTTATCTATGAAACTGATGCTATTCGAGAGAAAATTGCTCAAGTAAGTCAACTTATTTGAGAAGTAACTGAGATATAAAGAAATAACATTTTCTAGATGGCTATATCGTTGTACGCTATGGAAAGTCTCACATATTTAACAGCAGGTCTTCTCGACAATTATGAAAATCAAGATTGTGAATTAGAATCAACAATAACTAAAGTAAAATCTGGATTTTTTAAATCTGAAATACATTTTTGTGATTTTTATATAATTCTAGGTTTTTGCAACAAATGAAACATTTCGTAATACATCATCTTGTTTAAGTCTTCTAGGACCTGCAACAACTCTAACCGATCATTGGTGTACAAAATTACATAATGATGCAATCTGTCTTATGAATTTACCGGAAAGTAATGATAATTTAAAAGTGATGTTAGCACTTTTCGGGATACGTTATGCTGGGGTTGGTTTTTAATAATTTTTTTTTTGTGTAAAATTGATTTTGTTTGGTTTTTAGCAACAAATCAATGATACAGTAAAGAAATTAAGGAACCCTTTGTTTAATGCTGGTTTTATTTTCAAACGGATGTGGACTCAAAGACGACAAGCTGACGATGATCCAAAATTAAATTTATATATTTATCATTATTTGCATCCGTCTTTCTATGTGGCAGCCAATAATTTAGAGTAATTAATTAAGAGATTTTTGCTATAAATAATTTGAATAAAACATCAAATTTCAGATATTCTGTACTGAGGTTACAATATGCAACTGAAATGTTATTATTACGACATGGTAATCAAGTATTAAGTCAACATATGGATTTGAGACGTATAGCTGATTGTTTGATTGATATTTATGCAATGACAGCATGTGTAGGTCGTGCATCACGTTCTTATTGTATTGGTTTACAACATAGTGCCTATGAAGTATTATTAGCAAGTGCATTTTGTGTTGGTGCACGTGAACGTGTCCAAAATAATGTTAATCAAATCGTTGGTGGTTATTATCGTACAAATGATGAAAATTATCGATCATTAGCTAAACGAACATTTGAATTGAAAGAATATTTTCCTGTACATCCATTGACTAGGAATTTTTGAAAATTAATTTTACACAATTTATAATCTAGCTAGTATATTTGATAACCAATTCATGTGTTGATTGATTTTTGTATAAACCGAATATTGACCATCTAGTTTATCATCGATACATTTAATACCACGAAGATACCAGCGATTTTCTTCAGTATCATAGAATACCAGACCAGTGCCTTCATCCTCCTGTATTCGTTTTGTCCTAGAACCTGAAAAATATTGATCCTTCTGTGTTAGTTTTCAACAAATAGGTGAGTAGATTTTTCGTTAACTTACTTGGTGATTTTGTGCAAATCTTATCACTCGTTAGAAATTCGACAAATGTTTCAGGCGCATCACTGTAACAATTTGTATAATCTTCGGTTTGTTTTTCGATTATTTCGATTTTATTATTCCATGTAGTTTGTTTTCCTCTATCCATATTCTAAAATTTATAATAATTAGTTGATTTTTTTTTTTGTTGAACAATTTTCAAGTAAAATACTTACAAGTTTCTTGAAATTCGACCAATCCACACAAACTGGTTTAATATTATCATTGAATTTCAATTTTTTATTGAGTTGAATTAATGCAATATCATCTGAGAATGAATTGATTAAACCTTGGAAATTCCTGTTGATGTAAATTTTCTCTTTTGTCAACTATTTGTAACCACAAGACGGATAAAAGAAAATTAATAAAAAACTTTGTACCTAAATAGATAGATAAATGGTTAATAATTACTTTATAAATTTGATTTTCATTATGATTGAGTTGAAGTTTCTTTTGTAAATCCCGTAGAACAATGTAAAATGAATCATTTTTCAATTTCCCATTATTCGTATCACAGAAACAATGAGCAGCTAAAATAGATTTCTTGGTTTTATTATAGAAATTTAAAGAAATTATCTGATTATTACCGGTTATTATAGCATTTGATTTAATTATAGAACCAAAACAGATCAATTCAATTTCATTGTTTGTCGTTTCTATATAAACTCCTACATTCCATGGAAATTGATTTTTATTATTTGATGGTGGTAATTGACCACAATCTAAAAATTATCACTTACATACACAAAACGAATATTTAAAATAAATAAATATTTAAATCAAGTAATTAGTAAATTTACCATCATTACATGCAACTATAGTAAGAAAAACTGAAAAATATAACGGAAAAAGTAATTTTCTTTCAATAAAAACTACACTTTTATCACTTACTTGCTAGAATGGTAGATTGTAGTTGATTCATGGTACAGATACTGTCTTATTTTGTAATTATAATGAGAGGACTGGTTTTTGCGGAATGATGAAATCATTGACGAGGACAACAAATTAAGTTTACTACTAATATTCTAGTCAAGTAGCAATAAATATTATTATTTTTATTATTATTACCAACATTTACAAGCTAATTTTTTTAACATCAAAACATTTAAAACATACAGTAGAATATTTTATATAAATATTGAGAATAAACGTTTCATTTCTATTTTTACTTACAAAGATTACATATTATCAATTATTATCATTAATGTATTTTTTTAGCAAAATTGAATCAGTAATACGTTTCGCGTTTGTAGAATCCATCAGGATATCTCCGAATGTGAAATTTCCGCAATTCATCCATTAATATAATAAAAATAGCGAAAGGTAACGAGTAGCACCACCTAAAATTTGTTAATTTTTAGTTTAAATTTGAAAACATCATAGTAGAGCTTCGATTGTATGGAATAATTCATGTTAGATGTTTAGTTTTATGTATCGTGTATCACTCGTCCAAACTAAGATGAACTATGAGCGGGAATGCGCAATGGGTGTGTTCAATGGCACTGAGCGACTTACTCCGTTACATCTCAACTATAACTATGTCATTGGATGCGTCCGCTCTATTGTAACGGTAATAGATGGAAAATTCGATTAATTTCTCACTAGAAAATCATATTTAGTGACTATTAGCTGTTCACCTACTCAGCGTCTGGTTCAATATTGGGCGTGTTCAATGGCACTGAGTAGACAGCGATTGGTTCACTAACCCAACTGTGCCTAAGATGTAGCGATCTCAGCGTATACCGCTACCGCTCTCAGTGCCATTGAACACGGCCATAGTGAGCTAACGTCGCTCTGAGTCGCTCAGAGCTGTGTAAGTGATATTCCCCTATAGTTTTGCTAATAGAAAACCTGAATTCAGATATTTTTCACTCTGATATTGTAGCCAAAAAACACGAATCTCTCCGCCTGTTTAACAAATATATCTGACCATATTCAAAATATAGTCTGTTTCCCGAGTCATGACCTAAATAGTCATAAAATTTCGAACTAGTACGAACACTCATTATTGTACCTGTCTTTTTCTAACGCACATGTAAAGTTTGGTTACTTTCAATGAAACTACCTAGAAGCGTATGTCGGCGATAGTCAAACATACTCAACTGACCTACCAGCAGCATCAATGTTTTGGTTCATACAGATGTTTTATGACCATTTAGCTCATAACTCAGGAAACAGACACTGATTGGGTTCCTCTCGTGTTGGACGGTTAATATTTTACTGTAATCTATACAAAAAGAAATCAACTTTTCGAATGATTCTGAATAGTTGACGTTCCGGCTAATCGGCGCTCTACTGTATGATAATTTTTTTTTGGGGTTCTACCATAAAAATTCTACGGGATAGAATTTCAGATAATACATTCCCGGAATATAAGCCAACATACATGCTACAAGTGTTTCAATAATTAAACTTAAATTTAATATCATATTGTCCATGCCTTGTTGAAAAATCGAATTGATTCGTGTTTTACAAACAATTAAATCAGCCCATTGTGCTACAACCACACTAATCATAAATGCTGTATAACATGTATATTCTAATTGTTTTCGACTATTATAAGACCATTCTTGACCATAAGAGTCTTTTAAATCGTTAACAAATGGGGAATCCCATTGTTGACGTAATCCTACAAAAACAAAACGTTAAAAATTAATAAGAATTTTTGAATTTTTTGCTAACTAACCGAAAAGGTACAAAGGTCTAAAACCATGTTCGGCCATTATAGCAAAATATACGAAAAATCCACAAGTTGCTTCAATCATTCCAATATGTCCGTAAGCTAAAAAGTATAATTTTGATGTGACTAAATGATCAGTTTTTGAATTTCTTGGTGGTCGTATCATGATATCACTTTCGGCTTTTTCGTAGGCTAAACTAATTGCCGGCATCATATCAGTTAATAGATCGATACAGAGTATTGCCAAAGCTCCTAAAAAATTTTAGGTATTTTTCCTATAATTCGGATATTGACACAAAATAATACCAAGTGGTAATGGAATATTGCCCAGAACAAACGCTAGAAATGGTAGAATTTCCGGGACATTTGAAGCTAAAGTATAGGCAATGGATTTTTTTAAATTATCAAAAATTTTCCGACCTTCTTCTACACCAGTGATAATCGATGCAAAATTATCATCTAACAGGATCATATCGGCGGATTGTTGAGAAACTTCTGATCCTGAAATGCCCATTGCTATTCCAATATCGGCTCTTTTTAGTGCTGGAGCATCATTAACACCATCACCAGTAACGGCAACTATTTTTCAACATTAGATGAAGTGAGAAAGGGTATATAAAGAAAACAATACCGATTTCGCCTAATCTCTGAAAAGCTTCAACAATTTGGAGTTTTTGTGTGGGCGATGTACGAGCGAACACAATTTCTTTATAATTTTTTAAAATATCATCCAACTCTTGATCGGACATGTGCCGTAGTGTCCCACCATGGACCACAAGAGCTTTATCATCCATCATCGGTAATGTTTCAATCACATTTATATTGAAAGCATCAATAAAATCGTTAGATTTAATGATTCCAACTTGTTTAGCAACAGCTTTTGCAGTGATCTAGAAGAAAAATCGGTGTAGACGAGTTGCGCCCCACGGCCAGATAACCTTGAAAATAGGACCGAGTTGCGCCCCTAATAAAATTTCGGTTAGTAACCTCCCAGGGGAGCAATTCGCTCCTGTCCTCTTTGATAATGAATAAATTTTAATTACTGGATGATCACCGGTGATCATAATCACTTTAATCCCAGCTGTTCTGCATTTAGTTACAGCATCAGGTACTTGTGGTCTTGGTGGATCTATTAACGACATAAAACCGATAAAACGTAGTTCTTTTCGTGGAAAATTTGGTGGATCTGCAACAAACTCATAATCACTTGTATAATTTTCATCTAATAATAAATCACAAAATCCTAAAACACGTTCACCACGTTCAGCTAATTCAGTACAAGCTTTATCACATAATCTACGCCAATCATCGGTTAATTTTTCGGTTTTATTATTGATGAAAATATGATTACATCTTGCTAGAATACGTTCTGGTGCACCTTTCATTACTAATAAACATCGATTCTTGTCAATTGTATGAATAGAGATTTGATATTTTGTGGTTGAACTGAATGGTATTTCAAATAATTTCGGATGTTCTTGTCGGAATTTCGATGGGGACTCTTCGATGTGACACAATTCAATAAATCGAAGAATAGCTTCTTCGGAAGCATCACCACGAACTTTTCGTGAATTAATTGGTTTCTCTTCTTCACCAGCCAAGAATTCTGCACGATTACATAGAGTAGCACAACGTAACAACACCTTAAAGGCTAAGTTACCGTTTTACAATTGTGTTGATTATTTAAGGGTTTTTTCTACCTTCATTGTTGTTACCATCCTTGTTTTCGTCCTCTTTAACGGTTGAATCTGCATGAATGATTTGATTGTTGTACCATAAGTGACAAACGGTCATTTTGTTCTGAGTTAAAGTCCCAGTTTTATCTGAACAAATCACAGATGTTGAGCCTAAAGTTTCTACAGCTTCTAGGTTTTTGACTATACAGTTTTTTGCCGCCATTCTTTTTGCAGTTACCGATAAACAAACAGTTACTGTAGCAAGGAGGCCTAAAATT